>VIYQ01003476.1:0-53953 GCA_009928355.1 Chlorella sp. CH2018 | reverse complement strand
GCGGTGGGGGTGGGGGGATGGGCACTTCCGGCTGAAATGGTAGTGGGATGGGCACTGTCTCATCTTGAACGTTCATCTTGAACTCGCTCTCCGGCACTGATCCCCGCTGGAGGGCAACCGCTGTGCCGGGTCACGTGCTGGTGCAGACACACCCCAGACAGCTTGCACAGCGCGCGCTGAGGCAACCACAGTGCACACCTGGGCTGGTGGCCACACGGCCGTTGCCAATTGCGCTGTTGGCGTGGGTGGCGTAGCCGTTCTGCACACACGCAGGGTGCAGAATGGACTGAACGTCATCGCTGCTGTTTGCCCGGCAGTACAAGGCAAGCACGCGGCAGAGGTCGCCTCAGTCACACCACTACCACCACCTGAAGTCACAGCAGGGCACCTCAGTTGCTGGTCCACACACTGGCCACTGCCCACAGCTTGCTGCTATCACACAACCGCACTGACGACTTGCCTGGCGCGCAAGAGCTTGGATGACCTCTCCCAGCTGCTCAGCGGCCGGCGGCGGCGGCGTCTGCCACAGGCTGCCATTCTGTGCCGCCTGGGCAGCCTCTAGTGCAGCCAGCGCGGCAGCCACAGCCCCCGGAGGCGGTAGGCTGCTGGGCTGGAAGGAGGCAGAGGGCTGGGGCGCATCGCCTGGCCCAGCTGGCGCCAGGTCAACAGCCATGGTGCTGTAGTCAATCGGAGAAGCTACGCCCTGGCTGTCCACGCCAGCTGCGCCGGCTGCAGGGGATGGCACGCCATGTGCTGCGTAGCCGTTGGCAGTGCGCTGCCCGCTACCAGCACCTGAGCCTCGCTTGCCTTCTGAGGCCGCCCCGTTGGGCGCCTGCTGTTGCTGCTGCTGCTGCTGCTGCTGCTGCTGCTGCTGAGCGCCAGACGGCCCTACACGCTCTGAGCTGGCTGCACCCGCCGCCGGATGGGCAGATGCGGAGCCTGGCAGCATGCCAGGCGTGCCGCCCACGCTGCCGCTGCCAGGCGTGGCTGCCGCTGCTGCCGCTGGGCCGGCCCCCTGGGCTGCAGCCATCTGGGCCTGAGCCTTGGCTGCCACCAGAGGGCTGAGGGCCTCGCCGCCTTCATCCATTGCCTCGCCCTCGCCTGCAGGGTGCAGAGCAGGGGGAACGGCAGGTCATGCTGTGCATGTGAACAGACAACAGGGCAGAGGCGCGCCACATGCCAGAGAGGGGTGGCCACCCCCAGCACGGATACATGTAGCTGCATCCATCCCAGCACTCCGCACAATGCCTCAGCCCAAAACCTGCGAGCGGGAGTGTGCCAACCGCACCTGCGGCAGCGGTAGTCAGAATTGAGTGCGCTGCTCCAGCCAGGATGGTGCCGCGTGCGGTGCCGCGGCTCTCCTGAGGATGCACCCCCGCCATGTGCATGCTGACGGCGGGGCTGCCCAGCCCATCGATTGTCGCAATCGCTGGGGCGGGGGCCGCCGGAGGAGGGCCTGCACAGGGTTTCCACAGGGAGCAGGGCATGAGCACAAGACAGGGTAGCTGGCAACCTTTGATGACCGCATTGGGGAGCATGGACAGCTTGCACGCGCCGCCTGCAGCCAATGCGCCTCCCTACTCTCAATACCCAGCTGCCGCCACGCAGCCTCACCCTGCTGACGCGAGCGGGCGTCGGTGGGAGGCGCCATGTCACCCTGCCCCTCCTGCAACGTGCCCGCCGCCTGCTGCGCCGCCGCCGCGCTGCTCTGAGGCATGGCAACCACGCCTGTGCCAAATACTTGGCCACCGGGGGTGTCTCCCTGGCCAGACATGGAGACACTGGCAGCTGGGGCAGCTGGCAGTGCGGCGGCACCCACATGCTGAGCCACATGCGGCTGCGGTGGCACCGAGGCCGGAGCGCTGGCCGCCGCATGGGCGCCACCCTGCGCCGCAGCCGCGGCAGCTGCGGCGTGGGCCGCCAGGGCAGCCTCCCCAACAGCATCAGCCAGCGGCGGCGCCGGCAGCACAGCTGATGGCGGAGCAAATGCGGCAGGTGCTGATGTCGCATGCTGCGCTGCCTGCTGCGAGGGCAGCGCGCTCATCTCCACCGAGCCTCCTAGCCCTCCTCCGTTGCCGGTACTGACTGTCGCCAGGCTGGACAGCGCATGCGCCGCCTGGCCGTGGTTGCTGGTGGCAGGGCCCTGCTGGCTGGGCGGCCCCGTCAGGGCGCTGCGAGCACCGGTGTTGTGGGCGGTGGCGGCCGCAGGCTCGGCCATGGAACGCGACAGCGAGCGCTCGGGCTGCGTTGAACAACAAGGAGGGTGAGTCAATCAGACTGCTCAGCAGGGCGCGATGCAGACCGACATGCGCTGCTGTAGTTCGCACTGAAGCATGGCCTGCCGCGAACGAGGCGCAAGCAAGGGTGCGCCCTCTCTCCACCACACGCACCTGTGCCGCCGCCGCGCTGCGGCTCGGGCCCGACGCCGCCTGCTGCTCCATCTCTGTGTCCCCTTCCGACTGAGCCTCGCCATTGTCAGTCATGAGAGTGGCCATGACGGAGGCGGCGCCGTGAGGCGCCGGCGGCAGCTCTCTCGCGCCCGCTGCCGCGGGAGCCGGCTCCTGCTGCACCTCCATCGCATCATCCTCATCTGCGCAGGAGAGTTGGCAATGATGCGCGTTGATGCAGGAGGCAGGATCAGATGGAGTGGCTGTCACTTGCCACCTCATAGCAACGGCGCAGACAGACAGCACGGCGCTCGGTGTCATGGCCCCCGCAACATCCCCGCAGCAGCAGCAACAGCCTGGCCTTCAACGCACCTGCACCCACGTCCATGGCATCCGCGAAGGTTGAGTTGCCGCCCAGCATCGCCGCCTCCTGGGGCTCAGCTGGTGGCAGGCCGCCCGGCAGGCCGCCGCCCTGTGAGGCTGCGGCCACGTCGGCTGTGGGCAGCTCAACAATGATGGCTGCCTGCGGCTGGGGAGGGTCGCCCGCATGTCGCCGCCGCTCCTCCTCTGCTGCCAGCTGCTCAGGGTCGGGAGAGGGAGACACCAGCGGCCGCCGGGGCGAGCCGCCGCCGTTGCCGCTGCCCTGCACCGCCGATGCTGCCTGCTGCAGCGGCGCTGCAAGGTCAGGCAGCTGCTCCGGTGCAACAGGATTCGCTGCCGCCGCCTCTGCTTGCTGCTGCGGAGGCCCTTCTGCAGGGAGCTCAGGTGAACCCCGAATCTCGCTGACAGCCGTGGCGGTGGGGTGCAGCAGCGGCGTGCCTGCAGGTGCCGCCAGCGGGCCAGGGGCCAAGAAAGGCCCGCTGTGCACAGTGGCAGGTGCTGCCCCGCCAGCCGCAGCGGGCGTGCCACCTCCAAACGACTGCAGCGGGGCTGGCGTGGCGGCTGCCCCCAGGTGGAATGGCGGCGGCAGGGGGTGCCCCTGGATGGCCGAGGCGCCAACCAGGGAGGGCAGGCTCTGTGCTGACGCAGCACCGCCCGAGCCTCCCTGGGCTGGCACCTGCTGCTGCAGCTGCCCGCCCTCCTGCTGCCCGATGGGCGCCAGCGCAGGCCCACTGCCCAGGATGGCAGAGGTTTGAGCCTGAAGCATGGCTGCCACACTTTGAAGCGCCTCAGCCTGCCCCATGGCTTGCAGGGGGGCAGGCGGCGGCATGGACTGGCTGGCTGCTGCTCCTGGCTGCTGCATCTGCTGCTGCTGCTGCTGCTGCTGTGCCACCGGCTTGTGGTGTGGCGGCGGCGGCAACTGCTGCTGCTGCTGCTGTTGCTGCAGCTGCGCTTGCTGGGGGCCGCCGCCCTGCCCTGCCTGCTGCTGCGCCTGCTGAGCGCCTAGCGCGGAGCTCTGCGCCTGCAGCAGTGCGGCCGCCATGCTACCCAGCTGGGATGCCGGCACACCCATGCTGGCTGCCAGCGGCAGCAGGCTTGCCATGCCGGCGCTGCCTGGAGGGTGGGTGCCCTGCAGGCCGAGCCCGCTGGCCGGCGGCGTTAGCTGTCCCAACAGCGCGCCCGGGCCACCAGGCGGGCTTAGCGCTCCCAGTGCAACTGCCATGGTTGAGGGCAGGGACATGCCTGCAGCGTACGATTGCCCGGCTGACAGGGAGGGCCGGCTGGGGCCCAGCGGCTGCTGCTGGCTGGGCCTCTGGCCAGAGGCGGGCGGCAGCCCAGCTGAGAACGCACCGCGCCGCGGCACGCGCAGCTGCGGCAGTGGGCCAGAGAACTGCAGGGGCCAGGAGCAAGCGAGAGGTCTGTAAACTAAATGGTGAACTGTTCAGCAAGCAGCGCTACAGCCAGGCCCGACCACACAGGCAACATCAGCATCAACATCTAAGGGCAGATCCACACCTCTCCACGGCTGTTGGGCGGGCTCGAGCCCGGCGGCGGTGCGGCGGGCGCGGATGCCGGCGTTTCTGCGCCACGCCGTGCACCTGGCTGCTGCATGCGCCCGCCGCCTAGGGCAGCCCCCGCCGTATGGGACACCACGCTGTTGGCGCGATACATCGGCGAAGCCGACGCAGGTGGAGAGGAGGCCAGCTCGAAGCCTCCCCGCGCCCGGGGGACGGGCGCCGTCAGGCTGAGTGCTGGCTGCTGGTGCAGCTGGGCTTGCAGCAGGGCTGCTGGCAGCGGCATGCCCACTGCCGTCTCCCCCACGCCCGCAACCGCCTCCTGGGGCTCTGAAGTGTGCTCACCTGCAGGTGCAGGTTGGCGAATCACGAGTACGTTTGCAACAGTGGCACGCATGGGCACCCTGCCACATCCCGTGCTGTATCCATGATGCTCTGCTCTTCCCCTCGGGCGGCTACCATTTGCATCCATCATGGCCCACAGCACCCACCTGCTGCTTCCGCTGCACTCAGTGCCGTCTCATCATCCCCCGACAGTGCACTCAGCACCGCAGACGTTCGCTCGCCAAAGCCGGCGGCAGCGTGGGCAGGGTGTGCCCGGCTGATTTGAGAGCGTGGCACGCGCTGCGGGGTGGGAAGCGGGGAGCATGCAGCGAGATACAGTTTGCAGGCAGCTGCTAAGCAACACGTGGCAGCGCCGGGAGTGAGCGGCACAGTGCTCGATAGCGAAAACGAGTTGCAACCCAAACATAGCTGCATGGGCCGGAAGCTGGCAGCTGCGGCGGGCGGTTGGATGAGATCGATGCTTGCCATGCATGATGTAAATCCGGAGGCAGCCACCAGATGCGCCATCTACATCTCAATCCTGTATCCCCGGCATGCACCCCGCATCAAGCGCACGCACCGGGCTCTGTGCGGTGGCCTGGCCCCAGTTGACGGATCCGCCGCCCTGCTGCATCGACTCCTCCGCTGCTGGCCCCGGTTGCGGCCCCGACGACTCCGCGGACGTCTCGCTGGCCGCGGCAGCAGCCACGCTGCCGGCCGCCTCGCTGCCCTCTGCCTCCATGGCGCAGCACCCACCTGCACAGGCGGGAAGTGGGGCTGTGTGGCGGGAAGCCAGGCGGCGGCGGCGGGCAGGAGGCCAGCAGCCGAGGGCGCTGCAGGCGCTGGCAAGTGGGACGGCGGTGCGTGCTGGGGAGTTCAAACCGCCGTGTGGCCCCGTCAGCTCGCTGGGGTCGGCGCGCAGTCCATACAGGCACTCTCGACGGCGCCCTAACGCCGCTCGGCACGCACCTCAGGGCTTGGCTGCAGCCTGCAGGCCTGCTTCAGGCTGCCAAAGCCGCCGCGCCGCTGCTATGCGCACTTGAGCGGCGCCCGGCCGCAACGCCTCCCTGCAACGAGCTTAGCTGAAGGGCTGGTCACAGCATCATGTTGGTGATAACTTGGTGCCGCAGGATCGCGCAGGCGCCCTACTTGAGCTTGCATTGCAGTCTGAGCTGGCAGTTTTCGGGGCGCATAATTGATGGGCGTGTTAACATCGCCAGACCAGTGATCATGGCGAACCTGGTTGCATCCCGGGAGGAGACAAGCGGGGAGCGCGCCCCCGCACCGCTGGCCAACTCTGCTCCCTCCTGCAGCCCGCTGGAGACTGTGGAGGAGCTGCTGCAATGGCAGCCGTGTGATCAGGACGCATTGCGCTCATCGGTCCCCCTAGTGAGACCCTGCAGCGGCAGCGTCGGCGGCAGCGGGACGCTGCACAGGGGCGGCGACCTGTTGGTTGACGCGTCGCAGTGACCTGGCCCATGCCTCCACCCCTGCAGGCACCCAGCCCCCGGCTGCTGCACGAGGGGCCACGGCTGCTGGCGTGCCACGACCTGGCGGGTGGCTACCATGAAGACCGCTGGGCGCAGGTGTGCTGCACGGTCGTCAGGGCGGGCGGGCCCTCTGCCCGCCATGCAGTGGCGCACTGGGGCACATGCATCTGCGGTCTGCGCCTGTCAACACGGCCTGCACGCGGCATGCACATGTGCAGGGCTGCCAGCTGGACGCTGCGGCAGCCGCAGCGGCCTCGCTGCCCGCCTACTTCCTGCGCCGCTGGCACGCCCTGGATGCCTTTGTGTACTTCAGGTGTGTGCGAGGCTGCCGGCCCTGGCATGCTGCAGTCCAAAGGAAGCTGACCTGTGCTGCGAGCACGCGGCGGCAGGCCTGAAGTACTGTAGCCACACCCGCTTGAACACAAGCCGTGAGAGGCAGCTCACTCCCACGTGGTTGTCTGTGCCTCTCACTCCTGTCGCATCTCCCGTGCCCTCGCCTGTCGCAGCCACCGCCTGGTGACCATTCCGCCGGTTGGCTGGGTGAATGCGGCCCACACCCATGGCGTCCCCGTCCTAGGCACATTGATCACTGAGTGGGAGGCCGGGGCGGCAGCCTGCCGCCAGCTGTTTGGCACCGCGGCGGCAGCCGAGGCGGCGGCGGCACAGCTGGCTGCCATTGCGGCGCACCATGGCTTTGATGGCTGGTTAGTTAACATTGAGAATGGCGTGGACCCGGAGCACATCCCACACCTGCTCCACTTCCTGCGGTGTGTGCACAGCAATGGCCTCGCCTGGGTGTCGCCGCCATGTGTTTGCATCGCCTTCTGTGTGCAGCATGTGCTTGCAAGTTGTGGATCTGGGCCGCCTGCTTGCTGCGTCGCTGTTTCCAGCCACGGGGACCACCAGAGTTGTTTGTGCCCACGCTTTGTTGCAGGGTGCTGACGGAGCAGATGCGGCTGGTCGCTCCCAGCTGCCTACATCGAGTCATCTGGTAAGCCCTGTGCCCAGCCAACATGTCCTGCTAGTTACAGGTCTGCAGCATCTGGCATGCATGTTGTCACTCTCAAGCCTCCAGGGCCCTGCCATCTCGTGCCGTTCTGGATCGGCGTTTCCGCCTGCCTTGCAGGTATGACGCAGTCACCACCGAAGGCAAGCTGGTTTGGCAGAACACGCTCAACAGCCTCAACCGGTGCGTGCACACTCGAGCAACGCTGCAGGCTCGCTTGCAGGCATGATCATGACAGATGCCCAGCAGCGCAATCAGCCACGCCTGCAAATGCCGCGCTGCTGTTCCTGCCCAAACCTGCATGGGGGTCAGCGTGTGCACACCCTCCCCACACATTCCACCCTTGCCACACTCAGGCCCTTCTTCGATGCCTGCGATGCCATCTGGGTGAACTACACATGGGGGCGCAGCACCCCCGCCGCTGTGCGCAAGGAGGTGCGGGCGCATGGCTGGGGGCAGCTCTCTCATGGGGGACGGGCGTTCTGCATGCTGCCCGATTGGCCCAGTTAGGTTTCAGCCCTTTTGCAGACTGCGCCCCTGCTTCAAGATTGACCAGTCCTGCGTGCTTGGGCCGAGGCGCACTGCGGCTCCATGGATCGTGTGGATTGCAGGCAGGCCCCAGGGCGGCAGACGTGTACATGGGTGTCGACTGCTTCGGCAGGGGCACGTACGGTGGTGGTGGATTCCGATGCGACGCCGCCCTGCGCGCGTGCTTGGCCCAAGGCCTGTCGGGTGAGATGGGCATGCATGAGCGGGTGGTGTGTGCGGGTGGGACATTGGTTGCTGCCAATAGATGGGCTGGCTTGTGGGCGTGCAGAGTGTGTACATTGGCAGCTCCCCACCCGTCCATGCTGCAATTTCACCCCGACACAGTGCCTCTCTACACTGCTCCCGGCTTGCAGCCGCCCTGTTCGCCACGGCCTGGCCGTTTGAGGGCGACTGCGGCCCGGCTGCCTCCCCCTGCTGGCTGGAGCGTGATGCTCTGTTCTGGAGCAGAATTGAGCGTGCCTGGGAGCGTGCGTACAGCAGCGGCGGCAGCAGTGGCAGCAGCAGTGCCGATGGGGCGGTCGCCAGCGGCGGCAGCAGTGGCAGCAGCGGCAGCAGCAGCAGCGCATGCAGCCCCTGCACCGCACAGCAGCTGCCGCTCTTCAGCAACTTCTCAGTGGGGGCTGGCAGGGCCTTCTACCAAGGCGGCCACTCGGTCGGCGGCCCGTGGTACAACCTGTCCCTGCAGGCGCGCCAGCCGGTCCTGCGGGTGCAGCTGGAAAGCTTTACGGAGGGCAGCGGGACCAATGGCAGCCATGGCGGCGGCGGCAGCAGCGGCAGCAGCAGCAGGACCGGTAGTCCAACCGCCGGCAGTCCAGGCAGCGCTGGCGGCGCCTCCTGGCTTGCGTGGCTGCAAGGCCTCTGCAGCCGCTTGCACCACTCCCTGCAGGCCTGGCTGGGGTGGCGAGCCGCTCCCTGCCCTGTCCAGGCAGCCGTGGTTGACCATGTGGCATTCAGCAGCGGCAGCGCCCTGCGCGTGAGCGGCAGCCTCCCACCCGGCCAGCAGGCAGCTGTGCAGCTGTTCCCAGCAAACGTGCCGCTGCCGTCTGCCGGCATCTACGTGCGATTTGTGGCAAGCAGCGCTCGCTCGGCAGACTGCAGGCTGGCGCTTCATGTGGCGGCAGCAGGCCAGGACGCTGGATCAGGGGCAGCTGCAGCAGGAAAAGCAGCAGGGCAGGCAGCCAGTTGCTGTGGCACACTGGAGCTTGTGCTGTCACTGCCTGAAGGCACGGCAGCAGCAGCAGTGCCGCAAGGGTGGAGCAGCGGGCCCGTGGCAACTGCCACAGCCTCCAGCTGCCGCAGTGCCGCCTGGCACCCCGTGCAGCAGCCCGGCAGCAGCAACACCGACGCTTCAGCAGGGCAGGCAACAGCAGCAGATCAGCAGGCTGTGCCAGAGTGGAGCGTTTGGGAGTACCACCTGCCCCAGAGCTCCCTTCTGGCTGCGCTGCCGCTGGGCGCCACCGCTGCTGCTACAGCTGGAGCGGACGAGGAAGAGGCTGCTCCTCCAGCCCTATTGCTGGAGGGCGTTGATGTGCTGGTGCGCAGCAGCTCCCAGCAGGCGGAGCATGGCTGCCCAGGCCTGCAGCTGTATGTCGGTGAGTCCCGGCTGGTGGGGGTGGCCGGCTCTGGATGGCTGCAGCTGCTTGCAGGCGAGCATGCGATGCCTGCTGCTTGCGCAGTCGAGCTCATGCCTTGTTGAGACCAGTGTGAGTCTGCTTGCTGCAGGAGAGCTGTGCATCGAGGCTGCGTCACCGAATGGGGAATGCGGGCCGGTGGCACCCGCCAGCGTGCAGCAGCTGCAGTGCAGCAGCCTAGATCTGGCAGATGCGCCAGCTGAGCCGCCTGCTGACCCTGGCACGGTTGCAGCCGCCGAGCAGCAGCTGCTTTCAGCGCAGCTGACATGGCTGCCGCCAGCCGGCTCCACTCTTCGCTGCTGCCACGTGTGGTGCAGCTTCTCTGCCGGGGGCGACAGCAGCAGCGGCAGCAAAGAGCGCTTCGAGCCGCAGCGGCTGGGTGCTGCCTGCACCAACAGCTACTCCATCGCATGCCTGCCTGTGCCATCGGGCGCAACAGCTGTGCAGTTCACTGTGCAGCCAGAGGCGTGCAATGGGCAGGCACAGCCCCTGCATCAGGCTGCATATGTGGCGGCAAACCTTTAGCAGCACAGCAGCAGCGCTTGACCATCGCTGCCATTTGGCCTGCTCTGGGGTCTCGAAGCGCTTGCTGAGTCCTGAGCGCGCAGTCTCGATTTACACAAAAGACGCGTCAACAGCATTGCAAGCACAGAGACAGAAAGAAAAGGCGAAAAAATATCCGCAGTGTGCTTCAGGAACTGCGGTCACCGGTGGCGAGTGCAGTGTGTTGAGTGCGCGCAGGCTGAGATTAGGGCCATCAGAGTGGGGGGGTGGAGCAATTGAGTGGGAAGGAAGACAGGCGAGGGTTTGGGAAGCTGGTTGGGTGGTAGACGCTGAAAAGTCGGTGCGGAGTGGTAGAAAGCAGCAATGCTGTGTTGTGTGCATGAAAAGGTGTGTGCAGTGAGAAGTCAGTGACGAGGAAAGGCAAGTTGTTAAGGGGAGCAACATCTCTTGGGAGAGGGTTGGATACGAAAGTGATGCGACGCAGCTGGTGCATCATGCCTGCTGCTGCTGCCTCGCGAGCAAGCAACAGCGTGTGCCGCTTTGTGGCAGCAGCTGAGGGTGGGGTAGTCCGTGGTGCTTGCGGCGCGCTGCCGCTGCCGCTTGGTGGGCCGCTCGTCCTCGTCCTCGCACTCTGGGGTCTGCAGGCGGGTCGAGATGCAGGCCTGCTGTGCATGCTCGTGCGCCTTCAGCCGGCGGCACTGCAGGCAAGCGGGGCACAGGTGGGTGGGTGCAGAGGGCGGACATCAGACGGAATGGCGGGCAGTGGTCACAAGGCATGTTGATCGACAGCGCAACTACCTCGATCTCAGAGCAACGCAGGCACATCGGGCAGCAGCACCAGCAAGTGCTGCCCACCTTGTCACGGATGACGGCGCACAGGTGGCGCATAGTGGCCGCCCACTCCTTGTGCTCAGCGCTTGCCGGTCCAAGCGGCAGTGCAACGCCAGCCCGCTGGGGCAGCTTGAGCTTCGGTTCGTCAAGCAGGGTGGGGCAGAAGAGCATTGCGTAGCAGGGCAGCACATCAGCTGCCAAGTCCAGCCGCATGCGCCAGCCGGTGCGCTGCAGGACGTCCATCTGCGCAACGCGGCAGTTGAGCGGGAAGGCCAGGTCGGCTGGGCTTGCAAGGTTAGCGGAGGCAGTCGTTTGCACGTCGAATGCACAGCAAGTGAAGCAAAGCCATGCAGCTTCGGCTGCACCAACTTGAAGGCGCAGCTGCGGGCGACTGCCTCGGCGAGCGCCTCTGCGCAGCGCAGCACGCAGAGCTCCCGCAGCATCTGCATGCAAGCGCACCTGTGCTTCCACCAGCGCGTGTTTCAGCTTGACAAAGGTGGCGGGCCAGTCTGCGGTGAGGCGCCTCACCACCTGCGAGTCAGGAGACGGAGGGGCAGGCAGGATGAGTGTGTGGACACGAGACCGCGCCAGACCACCAGCAGTGCTCGCCACCCAGGTCAGGCCAGGCACGCGGAGCGAGGCGCAGCTGCTACCACCCTGACAGGGCCTCGTGCATGCAGCGCCGCCCCCTGGTGCACTACACCACACGTCTACAACCCAAAACAGCCAGGAGGGCACACTGCATGGTGCGGCGCACCTCCGGGCAGAACGCTCCGGCGTATTTGGTGTAGGTGGAGAGGCAGATGGAGGCTGGGGAGCGCCATGCGCTGTGCGCCGACTCCAGCACCCACAGCATGCTCAGCAGCGCCGACTCGCGCGCTGCAGGAGGCAGAGGGGAGCAGGGGGATGATGGCAGGTCAGCAGCAGGGCGAAGCAGCAGGGAAGGAAGCCCTTCACATTGAGTGGGCTGGATGGTGCGCTGTGCAAGGGGAGCAGCGGCATGCACGCGCATGCGGTGCGGCAGCGGCAGCGGCAGCGGCAGCGGCAGCGGCAGCGGCAGCAGCAGCCTGGAACCCACCGTGCTCGTATCCCGCCCGCAGGAACAGCGCAAGCAGCTGCGCCAGCGTCCACTCGAGATTAGCAGCCGCCGCGCGGCCGGCTGGCCCCGCCGCTGCCCGGCTGGCCGGCAGCGCAGTGGGGTGCTCTCCTTCGTGCTCGAGGTACAGCAGCGCCGATTGAATGATGGGGCTACCCACCACGCAGTGCACAAAAGACTGCAGGCGGCGCAGCGTGAGGTGGCTGCAGGCAGCGCTGCTTGGGCCCGCTGCAGGCAGCGCATCCGCAGCCGGGGCTGCGGCCAGTGGCGCCTGGCCCGCCTCGCCTGCTGCCCTGTGCCGCAGCTCCCCTGCTGCCTCACAGAATGCCTCTGGCGTGCAGGGCGCGGTGCCTGGCAGCTGCTGGGCCCCGCTGGCGGGAGGAGCGCATGCGGCGGCGGGCGGGCGGGAAACGTCGCGGCAACCTTGCGCGGCTGCAGGGCTGCGCAGCTTCTGCCAGTCATTGCCCTCCTCGGCGGCTGGCGCCTGACAGCATTGAGGCCCTGCACAACCCTTGTATCCGCGGCGGGCTGTTGGCATTGCCTGTGCAGGCACGGCGGGCGGCGCCAGCAGCTGCGCCGCAGGCTCGGGGGCGACGGCGGGCCTGCAGTGGCGAGCGGAAGCGCATTCTGTTCGCTCTGCCGCGCTCCAGTAAGATTCCTACGCTCGCCGGCGCCCAGTGCGAGGCAGCTGAGCCCTCGGCTTCTTTGGAAACAGCTCTTTCCGGTGGACGACACCTTGCAGGTGTGCTGGCAGAGGGCGCTCACCGTGCGGGTGTCGTCTCCATCAGCCTGCTGACTGGTTTGAGCTCTCTGAGGCGCTCACTAGGTCAAGCTGCAGCTCCTTCTTCTGCTGCCGGCCTGTGCGCCGGGCTATGAGCACTCCGGGACCTCACACTGCCACCAGCAACATCTACAGGCGTGTTGGAGAGAGCGGGGCAGGAGGAACCAGTCGGCGGACGGGTACACAGCCTTGCAGGCTCAAGCGTTGGGTTGACGGCTGTTACTGCTCTCAGGCTCCAGCACTGGTTGTGTGGAGCGCGATGTTGCTGTGCCGGGGAGTGCGGGGGTGATGCTCGATCCGCTGCATGGGGTGACGCCAGCAGCTCCTCTCGCACCTGCCATGCAGCTCCCGCCGGCCGCATGCACGCCTCAGCCTCAGCCACTAACCAATGATTCGGACCTGCAGAAGCACCAGAGCTGCTCAACAGTGATCGAATGCAGGCCTGAAGGCAGTGATGGGGCCTGGGGCTGCCTGCGCGCGATGGCTGCGCTCAAGGGCGGGCCGTGGCCTCCACACGCACCACGTGTCAGCTTCTGCTGCACCGGGGGCCTGGCCCGTGCACGCCATCTGCATGCTCGAGCATGGACTTGAAGTACTTGCTATTCGGCCGTGCGCCAAGTTTTCGACCTGGTTGAAGCAGCTGCCACCGACAGGCTGGCGCTGCTGACAACCAACTGATCGCACAACCTCTGCTTTTCGTGCCCGTTTGCTGGGACGCTGTGCTCAGTCGACCATCCGTCCACCTGTGGCCACAACTCGCAGTGTTACAAGCACCACAGCACCACTACAACGCCTAGGGCGAGCGCCGCGCACCGCCGAACACCATGGCCCGCGCTGCCGGCGTCACCAGCTCAGCTGCGCCTCAGCCTGCAGCTGCCAGCTGTGCCTGCGCCTGCGCCTGGCCGGCGACCTCCAAAAAGACCTGCTCCAACGTTGTTTGGCTCAGCGAGTACTCCAGCACGCCAGCAGTGGACCTGCACACAGCATCAGCACCTCAGAATACACCAGGACGCGCACAGGGCTGCAGGGCGGTGAGCGGCATGAGCGCCAACGAGCCCACCAATTGCCGACGACAGCTGAGCAGCTAACAATGCAGAGCGCCTCGCCCAGTTGCCGGCTCTCGCTCTGCAGCAAACATGCAGCCTCCCCTCCTTGTGCACCCACCGGCCCTCCTCCAGTGCTGCAAACAGTGCCGGCAGGTCGGCCTGCTGCTGCGGGATGGCGAAGCTCAGATGCGCTGCCTCCTCGCCACCGCCACCACCATCATCTGCTGCGTCCCGGCCAGCGCTGCCTGCTGCTGCGTCCCGGCCAGCGCTGCCTGCCGCACCTGCCACAATCGCGGCTCCTGCAGTGCCTGCTGTGCCTGCTGCACCTGCTGCGCCAAACTCTGGCCCGCCATCAGCCCCTGCCCGCCAGTGGGCAGCGCGGCGACGGGCGGCGGGGCAGCAGGCGGCCACCAGCTGCTCAGCGGCGGCGGCACAGCCGGGGGCCACCCGCAGCTCCAGTGAGTAGCTGCATGGAGGCAGCCAAAACCAGGTACAGTAGGGGTCAGGAGCTACAGTGCCCAGCAAGGAGACAACGCTGCAACCAGACACATGGAAGATGTGCAATCGGCAGCTGCTATTGCAAATGGCGCCCCCAACAAGGCACGCTGGTGATCCCCCATCTAGACGCCGCGCACCCACAGCCGTGCTTCTGCTTCAGGTGCTGCACGGTGCCCAGGGCGCGCAGGCGGCCAGCCGCCATGATGCCCACACGGCTGCACACAGCCTCACACTCCTCCATGCTGCAGCCGGGGATGGATGAAGTGAGGGATGAGGTGAGATAGTCGGCTAAGTTCCTAAGCCTCCGCTACGTATGCACCGAAGTGCGCTCACCGCAGGCAAAGCATGTCGCAGCCACAACGCAGTTCATGGCCAACCAGATCTGCAAATGTGCCGCACCTGTGGCTGGTGAGCAGCACATCCCGCCCCGCGGCCATCTCGCTGCGGATGACGCCCCACAGCGCGCGCCGAGCGCCTGGGGAAAGCGATCACAGAGCAGCACCCTTTAGGCGATGCGGGCGCTGACAAAGCTAGCTGGCGCAAGCAGCAGCGGCGGCGGCGGCGGCAGCAGCGACGGCGGCGGCAGCAGCAGCGGCGGCAGCAGCAGCGGCGGCAGCAGCAGCGGCGGCAGCAGCAGCAGCAGTGGTGCAAGCGTTGCGCGGTATCGACCTTGGCAGATGCCGCCGCTCTCACGCAAGCAAGGTACTGCACACCGACCTGGGTCCATGCCCGTGGATGGCTCGTCCAGCAGAATCACGGGCGCGCCTCCCACCAGTGCCACCTGCATGGGGTGAAGGCACAACCTGAGAGCCCGGCCAGCAAGCTGCCGAGCCCCTGGGGACTGCCAGACCGCCGAGCACCCCTCATCAGCACGATACCTTGCAAGATGGCAGCTGAAACCTGTGTGTTCAGCCGCCATTGAAGCAAGAGAAGCCTACCGCCACAGATAGCTTGCGCCGGTTGCCGCCGCTGTAGCTGGCACAGGCGCGGTCGGCACACTCGTTCAGCCCCAGCTGCTTCAGCAGGCGGCTGGCTTCAGGGTCCACCAACCGCGCCGGCAGCCCGCTGCAGGTGTGGTTCATCATGGCAGCAGCAGGGCTGTTGTTTGCAGCGGCTTTGGGAAAGGCGCGTCGAGGCTCCAGCTAGCCACACCCTTCTCACAGCTGTCACAAGCAAGGCTGTGGCCAGGGAGCTTCGCACCAAGCCCTGCCCAAGACCGCCAAGCGGTGTCCCCAGCACACCGCTCACCGCAGGCGGGCATACAGGCGCATGACCTCCCGGCCAGTCATCTGGGCGGGCAGCGCGCTGCACAGGGGCAGCCAGAGGAAGAACCGATGCTGCTTGGCAAGCACAAGCGAAGGCTGCAGTGCCTGCCAGACGCACACAGCAAGCGCCCGCCCTCAGCCCCAATCCATGCCCAACTGCAACAGCCTGCCCTCAGCCCTCACACTGCCGACGGGCTCCAGCCTGCAACCCGCCCACCTGGACTGCGGGCAGTACCCCAGCAGCTGCCGTGCAGCGGAGGGGCGGTGCAGCAGCGACTGACCGCACACCAGAGCGTCACCGCTGTCTGGGGTGACCTCGCCTGCGAGGCGGCCATTGAGGCCAGCACGGCTGAAAGTAAGCCACACTTCCCTCGCTTTGCCAGGAAATGGCTAACATGGGAACCCCACGCAGGGGCTGTTGATGCACAGCTGCCTGCAACTCACCAGGCTGGGCATGGGGCTCACCTGTGACCATCTTCCACGTTGTGGTCTTGCCGGCCCCATTCACGCCCAGCAGCCCAAAGCACTCCCCGCCGCCGCTGCTGCCACTGGCGGTGGCCCCTTGCCGCCCGCCTGCCGCCTGCTCATGCCGGCCAATGCCCAGCCACAGATCACGCACAGCATGCACGGGGCCGCCGCTGCCGCCGCCGCTGCCGCTGCCGCTAGCATCCTCGCTGTGTGCATGGCCGGCCACTACTTGGGCATGCCCATGCTCAGCGCCATGGTGCTTCCGCTCCCCGGCTGGCTGCCAAAACGTCTTGCTGACGCCCTGCAGCAGCACTGCCACGGAGGCTGGGGGCAGCCTGCCGCTCTGGACTGCCCGCCGCTCCGCGGCCACATCCGGGTCCTCTGCCCCCGCCCCTCCAGCTTCTGTCTGGTCTGCTGTGTCCGCTGCGCTCAGCGGTACTCCTGCTGCTACTGCTGCTGGCTCTGCCCCAGGCAGCTGCTGGTAGCCTGCAGTGTGAGCCCCACCGCCACTGCTGCGGCCGTGCCAGGCTGCTTTAGCGCGTCGCCACAGCCGTGGCAGCACGCCTGTTTCGATGAGCAGCACAGCACTGCCATACAGCAGTGCCTGGCCAGCCAGGCAAGCCAGCAGCTCTCCGCTCACTTCCCAAGACCAGGGGCTCTGCCCTCCTAGGTTTGGTCCAAACCCGCCGCCGTCGCCACCGCCGGGGCTGTGCAGCGGCGCCCCATCGCCGGCATGGCTGCTGCTGTTGCTGCTGACTCTGCTGCCCAGCAGCCCTGCGGGTGAGAGCGTGGCGTCGAGGTGTGCTGCCAGGCGATCTGGCCGGAACGTCTGCCCAACCTGCAGGGCTCACAGGGAAGGAGTGGCAGGGTGGCTGCAACAGCATGCACACGCTGGCCGACAGCAGGCTAGGCATCTGAGCCAACCGGGTCTTTGCCGGACCATTCGGCGTGCAATGTCAGCACCCACAGTTTGGTGGGGGGTCGAATGCCTCTGATGCACTCACCAGGTGCACTCCCCGGGCCAGGCAGAAGTGAGGTGAGAGCGTCTGCAGCACGAGGCGCAGCAGGCGGCGCGCGCGCTCCACGCCGGCCGCAGACGGCAGCAGCCTGCGGCAGCAAGGTGCGGGCAGCAAACTGTTGTGGAGGTGCAGGGAGCCTTTTGGCCGTGCAGGGGCCTGAGGTCAAGCAGCTGGGACCTGGGAACTGCCAGGCCTTTGCAGCGAGGTGCATATGAGGAGGTTTGGAGGCCCCGTGGGCCTCCCCGCCCTGACCGAACGATACAGGACCTGTGGAATGGTCCGTTTTCATTCCTCGCTCACCGCCGGATGGTGTCCAGGATCCACACCGCCAGGTGGCCCAGGTAGCCGCTGGTGAAGTAGATGGTGTTGCAGCGCACCAGCACCCGCACCTCGTCCTGTGAGACGGGAGCACAAGTGGGAAGCAGGGTTGGCACGGGCAGCATAGCATAGGCGCGTATGCAGCAGGCTTGCCCCTCTCGCCCTGACAGCAACCGCCGCTGCTGTTCGCCGGTTCGCCCGGGCCCGCACCTCAAATGCCAATTGCAGCAGGTAGGTAAGGCAGAGGCCCGCGGGCGCACAGCCCCACAGCAGGGCCGCCACCGCCACAAGGCGCTGGCCCGAGAAGGCGGGCAGGTGGAAGGCTGAGAAGAGCAGGATCATGATGGCAGCAGGGAGCTGCAGGCAAGCACCGGTGTGGGGAGGTGTGAGAAGCAAGGGGTGTGCAGGGGCAAACTGGCATTGCCGTAATGCGACCCACAACAAGGCGTCGGCCGCATGTGCTCGCCCTCTGCTGTGCTTCCGGGGGCGCGCTGCCTGCCACATGTGAAGCAGGAAATGCACTTACCGAGAACAGGGCCAGGTCAAATAGCAGGTTGGCGGCCCAGAAGGCGCTGGCCCGCACCCCCGCCACGCGCTGCACCGCCTTGCTGCCGCTGGCACGCTCCCTGCAGTGGCAGGGTATCAGCGGACAGATGAAGCTGGCCGGCCTGAGCAACAGGCAGCAGGGGCACTCATCGATTGCACTGGCACTGGGGCGGGGGCAGCACACACAAAGGCAGGGTGCCCGGCTGCTCGTGTACGTAGGCCTGCTGGCCCCCCAGGCGTGTGCAACACCGCCTAGTCCGTGTGCCCGCTTGTGCTGGTTGTGGGGCCCACCTGACCAGGAACACAGCAAAGCTGGCCGACAGCACCGCCGCCGCCAGGACCAGGCACATGACTAGCAGCAGCTCGCCTGCGGGGGCAAGGCGGGTGTGACACCGCGAAACGGGAGCTACTCTTGCTGCAAATGCATGGTGCCGCTGGGAACCGCGTGCCTGCAATTTGCGGCGGCGCGAGAACTCTCCCAGCTGCTCCCATCTGCTGCCCTCTGCAGCCTCTGTGATGCCCAGCCAGGCTGGCCCCAGCTGCTGGTGCCCTCACCTGCAGCCTCAGTGATGCGCATGTCTTGCTCGTGCGGCAGCACCGGCAGCGGGTGGCTGGTGGCTGCGATGCTGGCCGACGTATCTCCGGTGATCCACCGCAGGATCGCGCTGTGCACCTGTGGCACAGAAACAACAGCACAGCGCTCAGGGAGGGAGGGAGTGAGGGGTGCGCTTGTGTGTGCGGCAGACGACGGCATGGGCAGCGGGCAGGAGACTGCCTTGCAGGATAGTGAGACAGCACAGGCATGTGCGGATATCCCACTGCAGCATGTGCTAATATTCCACCACAGCCTGCCCCACCTGGCTGATGGCGGCGGGCAGCCCATGGATGGCGGTCTGGTTAGCAAGCACGCTGTACTGCACCCCTGCTCCAGCTGCTGCGCCCGAGGGCGGCCAACCAGGCTGGAGCTGTGGGGGTGCTGCCTGGGCAAGCTTCAAGGGCAGGGCACCGCCCCAGCCTGCTGCCGCCCCCCGCTGCACTGCCCGGCTGTCGGTGGCTGCAGCCATGCTGCTGCTCTTGCTGCTGCTGCTGGCGGGCAGCCGCTCGCTGTACAGTTCGCTCGTGTTGGCCGGCAGGGACTGCAGAAAGAAGGCATCGTAGTACCGGCTGCTTGCATTGTACCTGCAGAGCAGGCATGCACGGGGTGCCCAGCTGAGCTGCAGAGTCTGGATACTACACAGCTCGCAACCCGGTCCGGCTACTTGCCCTGACATGGCAGGCAATTGCAGCCCAGCATACAGCAACGCACACAACTCGCCACGCAGCCAACTCGGCACGCAGTGCATGCCAGAGCCAGGGCAGCCGGCGGCGCACCATTGGTCCAGCAGCCAGCCATCCAGCGTGCCGGCCAGAGGCTCGAGGTAAGGCAGGTTCAGCAGCCGGCTCGTGCCGCTGTCCTGCAGTGCCAAAGGCAGGGGCGCCAGCAGCAGCTCTGTTGGGAGCAAGCTGGCGGCTGCAACCTGCCCCTGCGTTGCCTGGGGGCACAGGACAGCCCCCTCTTGAGTCAGTTGCGGCACAGCAGGAGATGCAGCACACCTTTGCACCAGGGTACCCAGCAAGAAATGAGCTCAGGGAGTGGTTGCCTGCCGAGCGCACATCCGCAGCTGCCCCAAAGGCAGGTGGGTTGCTGCTGAGCGCTGTGGGCCTGCAAGCAAGTGGCAGATGGGGGCAGGGAAGTGTCCACAGGGTGACGCTGTCATTTCAAGTCAGCTGTCATTTCAAACAGGCTGCACGCACCCCAGGAGTACTGCCTACCCCCAAATTCTGTCCTCCCCTGCCACCCCCACACAGCCTCGCCTATCCAGGAGCAGGGGTGGCTGCTGCGGGAAGGCTGCCGAGGCGCGGCCGCCCCACAGCGCCAGCAGCACCAGCAGCACGGGCACCGCGACCTGCAGCGGAGCAGGCAGGGAGTGCAAGAGATGTTCCTTTGTTAGAGAAGGCAGCGGCATATACGTGCCGTGTGCTGCAACATTGAGATGGCCCTGATTGGCTGCTGCAACAGCTTGTGCACAACACGCCGCTGGGCAAGCACTTCCCACCTGCACCAGCGCCGCCCAGGCATCGCGCAGCGCGCACAGCGCACGCTTCGCCAGCAGGGCACGCAGCTGCTGCCGCCACAGCGCCCAGCCCTGCATGCCTTGGTGGGATTTGGCACGTACAGCTTTAAGACGCAGCAAAGGATGTCTGTGTTGCGATCACAGCGAGCAGGACTCCAGCGCACAGCTGCATCCACTCCGCCAGTGCCTCCCACCAGGGGTGCCCCCAGCTTGCCTTGAGGTACGAGCTCCTGGGCAGGCTGACCACCACAAACTCCGACCGATCGCCGCCGGCGCCCTCTCCCGCCGCTGGAGCTGCTCCCGCTGCGCTGCCCGCCCCTGCCGTGGCAGTGTGCTGCTTGCTGCCACTGGGCCGCTGGGCCGCAGCAGGCGCTGTCAAACCCTGGGGGGTGGCTGCAGACTCCGACACCCTCAGAAACACTTCCTCCAGGGTTGTCTCCGAGAGGCCATACGCGCCCACCCCTAGCCGTGCGCCGTCCTGCTCCAGTTGGCGCAGCAGCGGCGGGAAGGCGGGCGCCGCCTCTTTGGACAGGCGGTAGGCTGCTTCGCCGGCTGCACGGGCAGTGGGAGATTGTTGGGTGCAAGAGGGGAGGGCGGTTGACGAGTATACGGGCTCGCCAACCTGGCCACGAACAGCCATGGTGCATGCCCAGCAGCAAGGCTTCTGCACCCCTTTACACACACCTGTGACAGACAGCAGCTGCGCGCCGGGGACGTACTGCTCCACAGCGGCAGTCAGCGCTGCCACACCGGCATCTGTATCGCTGTCGCCTGCTGCTGCTACATGCGCTGCGCCACCGGCGCCGTCTGGCTGCCCGCCTGCCCCTGCCGGGCTACCCTCACTGGAACCGTTGCTGTTGTCGCCGCTGCTGTTTTCACCGCTGCTGTCTCGGCTGCTACCCACTGGCTGACGGGAGAGGGTGAGGGTGTACCCAACACCGAACTGCGCCTTGAGCTGCAGGGAGGTGCCCAGGGCAGCCAGCCTGCTGGGAGGTGCGGCAGTAGGTGGCACAGGTCGGCTGCAGATGTGCAGCATATCAGCAAAATCCAATGCGGAAGCACAACATGACAAATGCCAACAGCGAACAACCGCAGTGTTGCTCCATGCGTCCCTGCAGCAGTTGGCTGCCGCACAAACCAGTGCATCCACCGTGTGCCACAATGGCGACAGCATTCCCAGCACGACTGACCCCCTCCCATGAGCATGCATCACCCTGCACCCGCCACGCACCTGCCATGCGCCATGATGGCGATTGTGTCGGCCAGCAGGTCAGCCTCCTCCATGGAGTGCGTGGTCAGCAGCACTGCGGTTCCCGCTTGCGCGCGGCGCCGCTGGATCACACCCCACGTCAGGCTGCAGGGGCATGCAAGGCAGTGTGCAATTGCCAATGGATCTGCATCTGGCCGCTTCGCAAATCAGCAGGCGCTGAAGCGGGGAGACCATCCAGCCATTCAGAGAAGCAAAAAGCTTCCAGCCATTGCCCACCAACGGCAGGCTGAATTAAGCAGGCGGGGGCGCCGCCCCTCACCGCCGGGTGTATGGGTCCATGCCACTGGACGGCTCGTCCAGGATCACCACTACAGAAGAAGGGAAAGTGCGTGGGAGGCAGTCGGTCACACCTGGCACAGCCAAACCATGCAGGTGCAAGTGCCACCGCCAGGCAGGAGATCCGTGGAACTTGACAGACCAGCCAAGCAGTCGGTGCCTTCCATTCAGTTGCCACCCACCCGAGGGGTCACCCACAAAGGCAAGCGCCACCGACAGCTTGCGCCGCTGGCCGCCCGACAGCGCCCCCGCCGCCGCCCCCAGCTTCTCCTCAAGCCCAACCTCGGCCGCCGCAGCGGTGGCCACCTGGATGCGTTGCTCCCTGTGTGCAGGCAGCGCGACAAAGGGCGGCAGGGTGAGGCGCAAGCTGGCAGAGTGGCAAACGGGGGCTGGTCAGGCTGTGGGCAGGCTGCAAGAGGGCGGGCGCTCTTCGGGTAGCGGCCAGCAGCCTCCTTAGGCAACCAGGACACGTCCATGTGTACTGCTGCCGGGCAGTACTGCTGCCCCAATCAATCCGCACACAACTTCACCTGGGGAAGCCCTTGATGGCGGCCCACAGCTCCAGGTGCTCCCGCACCGACAGCTGTGGCCACAGCACGTCAAACTGCAGGCGAGTGGGGGCGGGAACGGGAGCCGGTAAGCTACAGGCGAGGATGTGCATCTGTTTATGACGCTGCTGCTGAACGCACAACAGGCGGTATGGCCACACACACCGAACACTACCGGCACCGCCCATTCCGGCTGGAGCAACACTGTGTGGTCATTCAGCGCACCTGGGGACACACGCCCAGTGTGCCTCGAATGGCTGCCATGTCGTGCCGCACAGACAGCTCCTCGCCGCTGGGGCTACGGAAGAAGGCATCGCCATCGGTGGGCGGCAGCACGCCTGCACATCAGGTCAGTGTGCCAGCTGGTTGAGGAGCAAGAGCATGATGCACAAGCGGGCAGCGGCATGGCGCGTGCTGTAGCTGCTGGTGTGTTGTTCCCTCCGCTGCTGTGCATCACGCCGCAGCGCGCCTGACAGGACGCTGATGGTGGTTGTCTTGCCGGCGCCGTTGTGGCCCAGCAGCGCGGTGATCTGGCCGCGAGGGATGTCCAGAGACAGGCCATCCACCGCCACCTGCGCATGAGCACGAATGAGTGAGTGGTGTGATATGCAATGTGTTGTGGATATACAAGGACAGGTAATTTAAGCAAAGATAGGTCAGCGAGTGCCGAGAGATGTGCAGGGACAGGCCATCCACCGCCACATGCATCCCCAAACCAGGCCAGGCGTGTGTCCAAGTTGGCCAAGCAGCAGGGCGGCGGGAGTGTTGCCCAGCCGCACTAGAGCTGAGGTTGCTCTCACAAGCACATCACGCTCGCACTCATTCCTGCCCTCCACTGCACGCCGCCCTGCCCTCAGTCCCTGCCGCACACCCGCCCGACTCACTTTCTGCATGCCATCCGTGGTGCGGAACACTTTGCGCAGCCCCTCGATGCGCACCGCTGGCTGCGAATCCCTACTGCTCAAGCTGCTCGCTGAAGGAGCACCGCTTGACAGCCCCATGCCGCGCCGCCGCCGCCGCTCGTTGGCGGCTGCCACGTTGGCGGCTGTCTGGCGCCAGCGCTGGCGCCAGTAGCGGGGGG
Source organism: Chlorella sp. CH2018 (assembly GCA_009928355.1). Taxonomy (NCBI): domain Eukaryota; kingdom Viridiplantae; phylum Chlorophyta; class Trebouxiophyceae; order Chlorellales; family Chlorellaceae; genus Chlorella; species Chlorella sp. CH2018. Next base: position 31,010 of record VIYQ01003476.1, on the reverse strand, counting down.
AGAGTGGGAAGGACCAGGGCAGGCGCTGGCCCACGTCTGAGGGCATGACCTGACCGGGGACAGTGCGTGTTGGGCGCTTCATCAAGAGAATGAACTAGCTGGAAAGGAAGCGCCTGTGCATGCGCAGATGTTCCACTAGGCTCCATCCTATCACAACATTAGCCGCCCAGCAGCCTGCTTTGCCCCAGCAGCCTGCTTCGGCCCAGAATGCTCACTCACCTTGTCGAGGTACCAGAGCAGCAGGGTGTACAGCCCGGCATCCAGCAGCAGCATGCCATATACATCGGCGGCGCTGCAGGGGTGGGCAGTGGGCCACGAACCCGAGGGCTGGGTCAGGGAGTGGGGAGCCCGCACCGCCATCGACCTCAGGTTTCACATTGAGCTGGCAAGCGGGTGACAGGCAGGGCCTCTTACCTGAAGCTGTGCTCCACCGTCACCGGCATGCTGATGGTGCTCCACGTCAGTCCCTGCAGAAGGGGGACCGACTCATGTCAACCCACTGCTGTCCACAATGCGGCACGGTCGGTGACAAGCGCCAGCTGGCACCAAGCGGCATGGGGCACCAGCGCACAGCGTGGCACACTCCATAGCACACAGCATGCCAGCTGCCCCCCACCTGCTGCGTGGCCTCGTGTTTGACCAGCACCGAGGCGAACAGGGAAATGGCCGAGGGCGGCAGCAGGCAGGACAGCACCCAGCCGGGCCCGCCGTACGGCTGCAGCGACGGCATGAGGTAACTGGAGAAGGTGCGAGGGTGGGGGCGGGGCCGGGGGCGCCGGTTGGCTAGAGTGCCGAGGCGATGAACGCAGCATGCGCAGCACGCTCAGTGCTCCCAAGCTTCAACCAAGTCTGTCAATATACTGCCTCACCCAGGCATCATGGCCAGTGCATAGAGCACTGCGGCGGCGCCACCGGCCACGCGCGCCTTGCTGCACAGAGGGCAGGAATGGGTGGGCGGCGTTCAGCTCAAATCACTGCACGTGACTGAGCCCTGCGTGCTATTCTGGCGTTGGTGCATGCACGGCAACCAGGTGCCATGCCCGCAGACATGCGTGCATGCAGGCTGCAGCCGGGCCCGGCGTTCAGGCAGGTAAACACCAGCCACAAAGCGACCGGCCCTCGCCTGAATAGCGTGGACAGGCAGTACGCAAAGAGCAGCAGCGTGGCAGCCACCAGCCAGTAGAAGGCGAGCATGAGCAGGAAGCTGTGGGGTGAAGGGAGGAGGAGCGCATCACATGTCACATGACAGCAAACAATTCTGGGCTCTGCCTGCATCAACCCCCTGCGCTCGTAAAAGTGAAACCCCACCACCGCGCCCATGCTGCTGCCCCACCTGCTGTGCGCAAAGGGGTACAGGCCAATGGCGGCGCACAGCAGGCCGCTGACTGCCATGCCGGCCCAGTGCGTCAGGAACCAGCTGGCCCAGTAGGCGCCATCCTGCAGCGGCAGATAAAGCAAGCGGATGCATGGGCAGCCAGTAGTGGAGACAGATTTGGTAGCAGGGCCGAGGGGCATGCACGCTGTGCGAGGGGCAACCACAGCATGCTCATGCCCCACCCCACCTGCAGGCCCAGTATGCGCATGCCCTCCCGCAGCAGCAGCTCCTTCTCCTGCACAATGGCGGCCACGGCTGCAGTGGGGCAGGGCAGGGCAGGGGGAGGTCAGCTGAGAGCTGGTGCAGCCGTCCTCTGCCCCCGCCTCAGTGCAGCAGCCAGCAGCTGCACCACCAAGTAGGGCACCGCGCTTGCATGTCGGACACCGCGCCGCTGGGCTGCATGCTGCACTAGCCCCTGCCCGCCTCTCACCTGCCCGGGTGGGCTGCAGGAAGGCAAACACCAGGAGCATGTTAAAGAACAGAGCCGCTGCTGTGGCGCCCAGGTCCAGCGTGAGAGCAGGCCAGGGGAAGCCCTTGACTGACAGCGTCAGCGGCAGCAGCGGCGGCGATGCCGCGGCGGCGTCCGCCGCCCAGCCGGGCCCGCGCTCCTGCTCGAATGGCGCGCTCGTTGCTGCAGCAGGGGGCGGCACGCTGCCTGCTGTGGTCTGCTGCGTGGCTGCTGCAGCGTGCGCCAGCATGGCCTGCTCCACTAGCGCCTGCGGGAGAAGTTCAGGCCAGTGATGCTTGTGACCAGCATTGCTGTCTGCCCGCCAGGCGGCGCTAGCTGCAAGCATGCACAGCAGCCTCACTGAGAGCTGCAGGCCAGCCCAGCACACTGCCCCACCTGAAGGTTTGCAAAGAACCAGTACTGCTTCCACTGGTTGCCTGGCAGCAGGTCAAACTGCAGGGCAGGGGTGGGGACAGGTAAGCAGGGGCCGGTCCGGCATCTGCAGCAGACCTCAAGGCAGAGGCTGGAACAGAGGCAAACGCTTGAGGACAGCCGGATGGGTGCAGGGAGAAAGCAGCCGTGCCAGCATCAGCAGGAGGGCGCAGCCAGTCACCTGGTTGAGGCGCATCCTGGTGGGCGGCACCTGGGAGTGGTTCAGGCGCAGCGTGTAGGCATACGCCAGCGGGGGCGGGGTTCGAGTGCTCCCCTCCCACTGCTCCTGCTGCTGCTGCTGCTGCTGCTGCTGCTGCTGGGGTTCAGCCGCCTCCTGCCGCCCTTGCTGGCCCTGCAGCCCCTGCAGCTGCCACCGTGCTGCGTCCAGCCCTGCCTGCCAGGCGCCGAAATCTAGCACAGCATCCACCGTGCCCGGCTGGGCTGCGGCAGCGGCCTCCGCCTCGGCGCTGCTGGCCAGCCCCACCAGCTGCCGCTCAAACAGCGGCAGATAGCAGGCCGGCTGGGCGCGGCAGGCGGCCGCAGGTCCCCAGCACTCTGGGTGCTGCGCTGCCGCCGCTGCCGAGGAAGCCGCCCAGAAGCGGTAGAAGCTGGTGCTGCTGTTGCGGCGCAGGCGGGCGGCATCGGGCGGGCAGGCCGCCGCCTTGGCAACCAGCAGCATCAGGCGCTGCACGTCGGTGGTGTTGGGCACAAACAGCACCTGGGCCGCGCCGTCTGGCCGGTCAGCGGCAGGCCCTTGGTACAGCTCTCCCCAGCCCGCCATGTCGGCGGGGTACAGCGGCAGCAGCTGCTGTGGCGACGGCATGGGCTTCATGTAGTGCTTGGGGATGCACATGACCTGCCGAGGAGCGGGCAGCAGGGGAGGGAGTGGCAGGGGTGTCGTGGCAAACGCTGCGGGGTGGTGCAAACAGGAACAACAGAGCACGGCATGCATTGCAATGCCATGGCGAGCTCTGGATACAGCAGGGGCAGCTGGCTTGCCAGGAAGAAGAGGACGGGCACAAGCACGTCGGCCACTGCCGCCACCCAGCCGCCCAGGCCAAACCATGTGCGCCTGCGCGGCGGCGGACAACACAAGGTGCAGGGGGAGTGGCAGCTGGATTGAGAACGCCCATGCATCGTCCTGACGCCAGCAATTCTGCCATGCAGGCTGCGGGGTAGCGCAGCATCGGCGTCCGCAAAAGCAACAGGCGGGCGGCGACGGAGCGGCGGGGAAGGGCGCTGAGAGGGCGGCGGCGCTCACTCGCTCCTCAGACGCAACAACAGGTTCTTGTGGAGCACGGCTGCGAACTGCTGGCGGGCCGTGGCGCGCCGGGGGCGCGCCTCTGGCGCCGAACGCTGCCCAGGGCTGTCCGGCATGACCCCGGATCGCTGGGGCGAACTGTGATCACCGCTCCATGTCGAGATTCCTGCCGAACGGCTGCTTGCAAGCGCGCCGGGAGCAGCATGAAGACAGCGCGCAGCATGGAGGCAGCGAGGAGCCCTGCCGGGTCGCTTCTCGCAATCGAACATCCCGTCTCTGACCGCCAACCCGCCTGGCAGCGCAGACTTCGCTCGCTCGCAGTCCCACAAACCCACCGCTCCCTCCTCAGGCCATCTCGCCCACCCCAGCGACCACCCTCTGCAGCCTGCTAGCCGATCAATGCTGCGCGCCCTGCGGCAAGCGGCGGGGCTGGCCGCCCGGCAGGCCCCCGCGGCGACCCTTGCCGAAACGGGGGTCTGCGCCGCCATGGGCGGTGCGCCAGCAGCCCTGCAGGCCACAGCCGCACAGGCGGCGCCTTTAGCCACATGCCGTGCAGCCGCCGCCGCCGCCCAGCCGTGGCTCCGCAGCCTGCACACCTGGGCAGCGCGCCAGCCCGCAGCGCCTGCGGCAGCAGCCCTGCCCCAGGTGCACGGCCGCTGCCTCAACCAGCAGCGTTGGGCAAGCGCACAGGCAGCAGAGGCGGCCAGCAGCAGCAGCAGCAACGGGCTGACCATCTCTGATGGAGCGGTGGAGCGCCTCAAAGAGCTGTCGGCCAAGGTGAGTGGCGAGGCTTACTGGAGTGATTCCGGCTGTGCGTGCTGCACTGCTGCCATGACCCAAGCATATGCAGGTGACGACAGTAGGTCATTCGCGCCCCCCAAAGCCGCCTCTCAATGCCCCTCCGAGCCATCCCCCCACCCGTGCAGTCCTCGGGACCCGTGCTGCTGCGCGTCACGGTTGAGGGCGGCGGCTGCAGCGGCTTCCAGTATGAGTTCTCCATCCAGGAGGGCGGCGGCCAGCTGGCAGAGACTGATAGGCGAGTGCCGTGCTCTCGTGCTGCCACTGCACCGGCTTCGGCGCACCTGTATGCTTGTATACCCCTTTGGGGCACCCGCTGGCTGTCGGGTGGCATGCCCAGCCAGCTGCACAAGTGTGGCCCACACAGGTCCTACAATGCTGCTGGCGCCGGCATCACTCCTGCCTCTCCCGCTTGCCTCCCTGTGCAGGCTGTTTGAGCGGGATGGGGTGCAGGTGGTCTGCGACGACATCTCCCTCGAGTTCCTGAAAGGCTCAACAGGTGAAGAGACTTTCGTGGGGCACTGGATGCGTCTTTGTTGGCTGTTCTCTTGGCTGGGCTGCAAGGGGTGGGCTTTGCTCAATCATGGGCGAAACCGCCTGAAAGCTTGCACCGAGTTTGAACAGCGGCTCAGCTTGCATTGCTGTGCCCTTGGGATGCCATGCCTGCACTTGGGGCCCACTCCTTGGCGGGGCGCGATGCGGCTTCGGCCGCGCCTGTGCGACTCGAATGCAAGTGGGCCTAGAGCCACCCCTCCCGGGGGGGCAGGGGTTTTCGTAGGGTGGCGGGCAGCCCCCGCTGGGGGCCTGTGTGCGCACACCCTGGTTACCCCTGGCACATGCCACCACTCCCCTCTTTTGCCACTCCATGTCTTGCTGCACGCGCTGCTGGTATCACGCCACAACTCCCTCACTGCATCTCTGTTCTGCACGCCTGCATCCCTGCCTCGCTGCCTCATAGCTGTAGCTCCTCCTGCTCAATGCCTTGCAAGGCACTGACCCACCATGCCTGCCCCACCCCTCACCCTCACCACCCCAAACAGTGGACTTTGAATCGGACCTTATGCGCTCGGCGTTTGTGATTGCTGCCAACCCCAACGCCGCCTCCTCCTGCGGCTGCGGCTCCAGCTTTGTGGCCAAGTGAGGCGGCTGTGGACGGCTGGCAAAGCCACGCCAGCAGGCGGCAGCAGTGTGGCCGTCTGCCCGGCACGCCAGCCTGCCCAGCGGATGAAGTAGAGCAGCACGCAGCAGCCACTCGCTCGAACAACCCCAAATTTTGATCCTGTGCCAGCCAGCCTGCGCAGCTCAGCACGCTGCAGTTGCCTGAATATTGCATGAATGAATACCTCTTCACTCAGCCCTTCCTGTCTCAGCCCATGTCACCGCTGCTTTGATGCACTCCTGTAAACTAGCTTACAGTAGGCGCTTTCCGGTGCATGGATTCATAGAATGGCTGGCAGTCGTAGAAGCGAGAAGCGAGAAGGAATCGAGGGGAGTGCTGGAAATGCTAGTGCAAGCAGTGAAGGCCACCAATTGGCCGCAGGGGGAGGCGATTATGTGCAGGGCGGGGCAGGCAATGCTACAAAGGCAGGTTACACAAGTCTACAGGGCGCTTCGTAGGGCTCACAGGGCAAGGCAAACGGCACCGGATTGGGGTTGAGGGGTGGGGTTGCGAGTCGGCACAGCTCAGGACATGGGTCCTGGCAGCCGTTGCTGTCACGGCCGACTTCAGCATGGTATGACGATGGGTGTGCTGAGCGGATGCTGTGTGCATTGGGTTCACGCGTACACCAGGCAGGGCGCTGGTGCCGCAGCGGCCGCTGGCGCGCAGTCGGCATGCTGCAGTCGCGCCTGCAGCTTGGCTGCCATGATGGCAGAGTGCAGCTCCAGTGCGGCTTCCCGAGCCGCGGCCTCGGGAGGCCGGCCGCCCGCGCCCGCGCCCACCGCCTCCAGCCGCGCCAGCAGCTGCTGCCCACCCAGCAGCAGGGTGACGGGCAGGGCGCTGATGGACAGGGCAGACAGCAGGCGCTCTGCGCCCTCGTCTGCCGCGGCATCCACTGCCAAGCGGAGGAAGAGGGCATCGGGGTGGCGCTGCGCCGAGTGCGCCAGCCACGGCATCATGGCATCGCTGAAGGGGCATGCATTGAGCGCCAGGCTGACCACCAGCAGGCGGCGGGTGTGGCTGACCACCATCTGTTCCAGCTCAGCGGTGGACTGCAGCTGCAGCAGGGCAGGAGGGGGGGCGGGGGAGGTCAGGCATGTGCCGTCCTTGCGCACAAGGTACGGGAGCGGCAGTGCAAGCACCTGGGACCGCTTGCCGGCTGGAGGCACAGGCTGGGTGGCTGCCATGCTGGACGCACGCACAGCCAACAGAAACACACACACACGCACGCAAGCACACCTGGAGGACTCGGGGCTCGGGGTGTGTGATGGGGCTGGCGCCGCGCAGGGCGCCGCCGGCCAGCGGGCTCAGCGGCTTGAGCGGCAGCGGCAGGATGTTGCTGCTGCTGGCCAGCTCCTGGGCGACGCCGCGCGGCACAGAGGAGCGGCGCTGCATCGGCTCGAGGCTGCTGCTGGTGCGGGGCAGGCCGCTGGGGGCGCGGGGCAGGCCCGAGCTGGAGCGCGGCAGGCTGCTGCCGGCAACCGCCGAGCTGAGCGAGCGGGATAGCGGGGTGGCCGCCAGTTCGTCCACCGAGCCGAGCAGGCTGACTGAGGCTGCAGAGGCCTTGAACATGCCCTTGAGGAAGTCTCGGCGGGAGGGGCCGCAGCGGCTGGGGGAACCGCGCGGCGACGCAGCGGCGGCTGTTGCTGCTGCTGCTGCCGGGCGGCGCGGCCGGCTCACTGCTGCTGCTGCTGCTGCTGAGGCACGGGCCGAGCGGGGACGGGCGGGGGAGCCCGTTGCTGCGGCCGACGCGGGGGCCGCAACTGCAAGGAGCATTATGACGCTTGCTGTGTGCTTGTGGATGTGTGCTTGGGAGTGCGCAGAGGTGTGAAGATAGATTGGAATGGCCAGCGGGGCAGAGGCCTCGGATTGAAGGCTGCCGCGCCTCAGACACGTTCTTGCCAGCTGGTCGGCAGCTGGCATTCCTGGCTGCGGGGCCTGGGCCTAGGGTTTAAGCGTCCCTCCTGCCTCTGTGGACCACCAAGAGTCCAATTGAGGCAGCGGCGGGACCGCAGGGGGTCGCGGCCCTCTGCCGCCACCTGTATTTCCGCCGCACGCGCGAGCAGCACCTGCACTCCGAGTGACGCGAGGCCCAGGTCTCCCTGCCCATTTGAGGTCCTTCCAGGCTCAACTTGCTGGCTGCCGTGATGGGGTTATTCCAACCTATCAAAAGGGCCAGTTTGGGCTCTGTTGACCGTCTGCCGCCTCGGCGCTGCCGAACCAATCCACGGTGCTGCCGCACCGCCGCCGCACCCCGTGCTTCAAGCACCGCAGGCAGCACTATACAAGCAAGTAAGCACTCAGCCTTCACACATACATACCACCAAAACGTTGCAGTTGCACAAGTCCACTAGCACCGCCACAATAAGCTCTCAACCCCCAGAGTTGAATGCTGTTGGAGGGACGTGCGGAGACGGACGAGTCGTGTGCAGCTGCTCCTCATCCGCCACCCACCGCAGGCGGGCAGGGCTTGACATTATAACCGCTCTGATACGGAGAGTTGCACAACACTGTTTATTCAACCACTGTCAGGAGCTCAAAGCATGCCCCGCTATCAATATGCCCCATGCCCCTCGCCCGCACATCCTTGGTTGCTGCCACACCCTGCCTGACGCATGCCTTGGTGACAGGAAGAGGTTTTGTTTAAAGAATTTGTTGGAATTCAGTGGGTAGTGATAAATGAATAAATCAGTGATGAAAACAAAGTGAGGGAGTGCTGCAAGCTGGCAGTGAGGGGCGCGAGCGTGGGGGATCGCAACAGACGCGATGGGTGTGGGCGCTACCGCAACAGGGCGACGACAAACTTGTCAGAGTTTGGGCTGGCGGGAGGCGTGGGGATTATTATTGCTGGCAGAAAGCTGTTTCGGTTCGCAGAGGGTGGGCCGCTGGCGCCCCTCCAAGGAAACGGCTGCAAGTGCTTCAAAACTGAGGATGGGCGCTAGTAGCGGCGAGGCTTGCTCAAAAAAGTTGGAGAGCCCGCCACGCAGGCGGCTCTCAAGGGGATTTCAGTGCTGGCGGCGGCATGCCGGATGGTGTACGCAGCGACGGGCGGTCGAGGGCGTGCCTCATGCCAGCACCAGGGCGGCCTCCTGCTGCGGCTGCATGCTCAGCAGCTGCTGGCCCCACATGACGACCGCCAGCGGCAGTGCCACAGATGGCAGCGCCGAGGCCAGGCGGTCCATGCCATGGTCGGCTGCGGCATCCACCAGCTGTGAGAACAGGCCCTCGGATGCCATGCTGCTCAGCGGGCAGGCGCTGAGGGCCAGGTTGACGACCACCGCGCGCCGCCGCCGGGACGGCACATCATCCTGGGCTGCGGTGGTACACTGCGCCTGCGGCAGAGGAGGCGGGTGGGCAGCGGCACTGGTAAGGACCTGCATTTGCATGGCACGCGCTGCGGGTTGCATGCGCATTGCGGCTCGGGCTGTGGGCGGGGGTCATGCCAGAGCAGGCACATACCTGGGGGGCGGTCTCCAGGCTTGCGGGGGCGCTGCTGCCGCTGATGGCGCCGCCAAAAGGCTTGAGCGGCAGCGGCAGCATGCCGATGTGGTCAAACTCGCGGGCTGCGCTGCGCTCCAGGCTGCCGGCCGCGGCAGCGCGCGGCGAGTGCACCGCGTCGGCGGCGAGGGCAGCGCTGCTCAGGGAGCGGTGCATGGGCGCTGCCTCTGCCAGGTCGTCAATGGAGCCCAGCAGGCTGACTGACGCTACGGAGACCTTCAGGGCGCCGTTCAGGAAGGCGCGGCGGGAGGGGAGCGCTGCGCGGTCGGCTGCAGCGGCGGGGGCCGCAGTGGCAGCGGCGGCGGCGGCGGCGGCGCAGGTTGGCTTGCGGGGCCGGCGGGGCAGCGCGGCGGCTTTCTGGGGTGCCGGAGAGGCTGCTGCGGGCTGCCTGCGGGCGGCAACCGCCCGTGAGGCGGTGCTCGCGGTGTGGCTTGCGAGCGCGAGGGGTGTGCTGGCCATGGCTGTGGGCTTGGGGAAGGGGTGGACGGAGGTGTGGTGAAGTTGAGGAGCCAAGGATTGAGTGAATGGAGTGCGTGTGGGGGGAGCGCGGCCTTAAAGGGCCGCCTGTGCGGACAGGTCGCTTGACCGGCCGGTCAAAACCCCGAGACATCCCCCGCAAAGCTCCGCAGGCTCGCTGTTGCGTCATAAACGCAAGGCGACGCCTTGCAAGCCCAGCGGCCCGCCGGACGGGAGTGCCCGAGCACCCCGGCGGCGGCGGCGGCGGCGGCGGCGCGGCGGCAAGCGGCCACTTGGTCTGCCACCCGCTGCTCTGCACAGACAGACGGATGACAGCGGTGTGAAGTCTTGCAACGTCAAGGCACCGTGTGGCTCAGCTCAACCGGCAGGCCGGCAGCCCTGGTTGCCGCGCATGCAGACAGCTACAAACGCCCACCTGTCGAGGGGCCACTTCAAAGTGACTTGGAAGTCGGGGCGGCCCCTGCACTACATGCCCACCCAGCCTGGTGTCTCGGTGCAAGTGACCGACCGCACAAGGGTCCTAAGGGGTGGTTATTTATGAAACCAGGCAGTAGACCTGGCATGCAGGCCCCCTTGATGCAGGGGTCGCCGGCCAAGCGCAGTGCCGGCATTAGCGGAAGGCTGGGCACGCCTCCGCCGCTGGCTGGCTGCACCTGGGCCGTGTGGCTCGATCCAACAAGCCGGAACCACCCTGGTAGCCGGAAGAACCCTTCTGTGTGCCAGAATGGGATAGCAAGGATGCACCTGGCATACAACGGCAGCAATGCTATGCTCAGTAAGATGAGTCTGCTGGGGCCGCTCCGGCCCTTTCCGCAAATCCCCAAAAGGCCGAAGTGCCAAGCTACCTTCTAGTTGCCAGCAGGGTCTGGTCTGTGTTGCACAGCGTGCTGGACGGCGGGGCAGGTGCCAAAAACGAAACCGGGGCAGCAACGGCAGGAAACTGTACACAACACACAAGAAGCAGGTGTTGAAGAACCGGTCGGTGCGCTGCATTAAGGGGCGGCAGCAGCTCAGTTCAGAGTCCGGTCCAAAAAGATGGGCAAGGAAGAAACAAGTTAGACCTGTGTGGACAGGCCCAAAGTTGGAACACTGTGGGCCGGGGAACAGAAGGCAACAGTCGCAAGGTATTGAAGAGGCAAGGCAATCAACGAGTGGGCGTGCCACAGTGCCGGCCAAGAAGCCGGCTAAAATGTGTACATGGCGGCCGTGACAGCCGCAGCCGGCCTACATGGGAACTGTCTAGTCACTGTGCAGCGCCTGCAGTCCGTGGCTGCGCTGCCTCCAGGGCGGCATACAGCCGCACAGCAGCAGCCTCAGCTGATGCCGCCGCTGCCGCCGCAGCCGCCCCTGCTGCTGTACTGCTGCCATGGCCGCTGCAGGCGGCGCTGCCGTCCATCTCTAGCCGGGCCAGCAGCTGCCCGCCGCGCATCAGCAGCGTGCAGGGCAGGGCCGCAATGGACAGGCCCTGCAGCAGCTCCACTCGCTCGGCGGTGCTGCCAGGCGAGGGCCCCGGCACGGTGGCAGCGGGTACCAGCGAGGCTGGGGACGCTGCTGCTGCCACCTCGTCTGGCTGGACCGCGACAGCTAGGAACAGCGCGTCTGGGTGCTGGGTGCAGGCGGCCTGCAGGGCTGGCCGGAATGCCTGCAAAGGAGCACACAGATGGGAGGCGAGCATGGTGAGGAAAGGTGAAGCAGCCTGCTCAGTCTCAGCGGCTGCCCTCCCAGGTTTGGCTGACGGACGAGGTGCGGCCGCTGCAGCATAGGAGCTGTATTCGATGGGCACATCACCCATTGATCGACGCCAAGCTGCGCAGGCGCTCACAAGCCACCCAGCCGCACCTTGTCCAGCTTGCAGCCGGGGCTGGCAAAATGCACCACGAGCAGCCGGTCGGTGTGGCACTGCGCCATGTGTGAGAGCTCCGCCGCCGACTGCACCTGTTGTGAGGTGGGCGATCACACGCCATGGATGTCGTCAGCAGCACTGCACTTGCAAGTGGTTGCGGCCGCACGTGTCCTGCAGCATTGATGGATTGGAGAGCACCGCAGCGGGACGGCACCCACCTGGAGGACGCGCGGCGGGGGCGCCGCCGCCGCTGCCCCCTGCTGCTGCGCGGCCTCCACCCGGCCGCTGACTCCCGGCCGTGTCAGTGGCACCACATTGGAAGACTGGCTGGCGCTGCTGGAGCTGGGTGGGAGTTGGGCCGCTTCGGGTGGGGGGCCTGGCTGGTGGACCGGGCCTGCGCGCTGGCTGGCAGCCTGCGGCCGCACTGCACGCGCGGGGCGCGGGTGCAGGCCGGTCAAAGGAGCGGCCTTCAATGCCCTAGCAGCCGGGTTCATTGGGCAGGGGGCGCCCGACAGTCTGTCAGTGATGCTAGCGATACAGAATGGACTGCCGGACCAGAATTCATCGAAAGACTGCTGCCCTAGGTCCAGCGGCACATGCATTTCTCATGCAGGGGTGGCGGCCTCTCACTCCAGCCCTCCACTGCCCCCGCAGTTCAAACCTGAAGGCCTGCAGAACGCATCCAGCGGGCCATGGACCCGGCAGAGCTCGACAGCCAGGAGCAGCCAACTTGGCTGCCGGGCGAGCTCTTCCTGCAGCGGGGCCTGGGCTCGCCGCTCAAGCCGAGCAACGGTGGCGGCAGCCCGGGCAAGGCGGGCTCGCCGTTCAAGTCGCCGCTCAAGGGCGGGCGCCGCCTCAGCACCGCCAGCGGCCGGCGGCTCAGCACCGTCAGCGCGCGCGCGCTGCCAGAGAGCCACCCGGTGTCCCCCTGCAGCGAGCGCGGCGACGCCAGCAGCAGCGATGGCGCCGAGGCCGGCAGCAGCCCGCAGCACAGCGGCGGCTGCATCCCCGCCTACCGCAGCGCAGCACCTTCCTCCCCGCCGGCGCACGCAGCTCCGGCGACCGAGGAGCGTGTGACGCTCAACCTATTTGTGCAGGAGGACAGCACCACGGCAGCTGCGGAGCTGGAGCGACTGCAGGCGGAGCTGACCGCCCTGCGCCGGCATGTGCAGCACCTGGAAGCGGCGGCAGCACTAGAGCCACAGCAGCAAGCAGAGGTGGTGCAGCTGGTGCTGAATGTGGTGGAGCAGCCACAGACAGCAGCCGCAGCTGCCGTGCAGCAGCAATCGCAGCCATCTGTGCAGCTGGTGCTCAACATTGCAGAGCAGGGGGCGGCTGCGGCAGGTGAGCCGGCAGCAGCAGCCACGCTGGCTGCACAGCTGCAGCGGGCAGAGGCATGCCGAGAGGAGCTGGCGCGCCAGGCCGGGCAGCTGCGGGGGCGCATTGCCAAGGTGGGTGCCTGCGGCCGCCGAGCATGGGTCTGCCGCTGATTGTGTGCAGTGTAATGCAATGCAACCGTTGTGCGCCTATCCGCGCTTTCGATTACGTGCACTGTGTCGACTCAGCATGCTTGCTGCGATCTGGCCTGCAAAACACACGCCGTCACAATGCTCCGCACCACACCGCAGCTGGAAGGCGCGGTGCAGGCGGGCGAGGGCCGGGTGCGCGCACAGGCTGCTGAGCTGGAAGCAACCAAAGCTCGGGCCAGGGAGCTGGAAGCCCAGCTGGAGGCAGCCCAGGTCCGGTTGCCGGCCTCGTTGCTGCCATTCCATGGCAGCATAGCATTGACCCGTGCGCCTGCTTGGCTTGCAACGGAACGACAGCTCCGTGCCTGTTCTTGTTGAGGTGCCAGGCTGGCGTGGCATTGTGCGCCCTTCCTGCCCTCACCCTGCTGCTGCCGTCTTGCTGCCCAATGCAACTGCAGGCGCAGGTGGGGGTGACGCCTGAGCGTGCCCGCGCCGAGCGGCGGCAGCTGGCTGAGCGGGCGGAGCAGGCAGAGGCGGAAGCACAGGCTGCCCAGCAGCGGGTGCAGCGGCTGGAGGCTGTGCTGGCATTCGAGGTGCGGGGCTGCTGGTCCTTGTCACGTTTTTTGTGGCTGCCCGCTTGGTGCCGCGCCTTGAATGAGCCCTCTGTTTTTACCAATACCTGCGGTTGCCTCGGCTGGCATGCTGCCATTGCAGGCCCGCGAGCGCGATGAGCTGAGTGAGTTTGCTGCTCAGGAGCACCAAGTGCTCACCAGCACCGAGGCCAGCCTTGCGGCAGAGGCGGCGCAGTGGAAGACGGAGGCGGCGGCAGCGGCGACGCAGCTGAGCGAGGCGCGGCAGCGGTTGGTTGACATTGATGCCGCGCTGCTGCAGCGGGATGAGCAGGTGGGCCCTTCGTGCAAATTGTGGTGGAATTGCTGCAGCGGGAGGGACACTCGTGCACCAGTCGGTAGTGCCTTGCTGATGGCTGATGCGTCTGCCTTAACTCACACAACGTGCCCTGCCATGCCACCTGGCTGTTTTGAACAGGTGAAGCAGCTGCAGGAGCAGGTGGAGGCAGCCCAGGGCGCTGCAGCCCAGGCAGCTGAGCTGACTGCCGAGTGGCGGGGGCGGGCGGAGGCGTTTGACCGTGACCGGCAGGCAGCGGCCAGCAACATCAGGTGCGGGTGGGTTGCTGTTCCACCGATATGGTGCTGGGATGCATGGCCAGGAAAGTGAACAGGTCCTCTACCTGTGCACCTGCACTTTTGGTGCACGAGTGCATGCACTGCTGCGGGCACCCTCGGGCAGCCAGCGCATGCACAGCGGCTGGCATCGTTGTGCAGCCTTGCTGCACCCGTAGCTGCAGCCTGGCATTTTTCTTCACTCGTGGACTCTGGCGTGGAAACGTCATGCTGCAGGAAGGCGGAGCGCGAGCTGGAGCTTGTGGCCCAGGACAACGAGCGCCTGTTCCGGCAGGTGTGCCCCGTGCAGGGCTGCGGCCCCGTACATTGGGGCGCAGCTGGTTGCTGGTCGGGCGGTTGCTTGCTCTCATCAGCATGCCATCACCGCTGCTGCTGCCGAGGGCTGCGACTCAGTCCGCATCCGCGCCGCGCAAATGTGCTTTCGGCCTGCCAACGAGACGCATCCGCTGCCTGCCGCTCCCTGTGCAGCTCAATTTTGTGCGGACACGGTTGATCGGCCAGCTCCCCAACCTGGACGCAGCTGTGCCGGACATTGGCAAGCTGGCTCGCGAGCTGCAGGTGAAGTGGCATGGGTGGTACGGGTGTGGCGGCATGTGCGGCTTGCGTGCAGTTGCAGCCGGTACGGTGCCTGTGCTCAACCAACTGGTGCCGTAGGAAGCACTGGGTAGAGCCCTTGGACACTTGGGGGCTGTCCAAGTGACAGGCGAGGCGGCGGAGGGCACCGGTAGATTCGTGTGCCTCCACACAGACAATGGCCTGCTAAGTTCACCCATGCTCCCCCTCCCATTCTGCAGTCGTGGTGCGACCGTGAGGCGGCGCAGCGGGCGCGGCCCCGTCCAGCATAACCTGCCACCGCATGTCGCCCGTTGGAGAGTACATCTCGTTGTAGCCGCTACGCTTTGGTTGAACCTAACTGTAAACCTGCCAGCACAGGCCGGTTTTGCGGAGGGTGTGGGCCGCTGCGGCCGTCGCCCTGCCGGGGCGGCAGTCCCGCTGCCAGTCCAGTCGTTCTTTCGCAGTGCTCGCGGCTCGTTCGCTGGCACCTCGATGTTGTGAACCGCATGAGCGCACAATAGGCAGATGGCGCGCCCACCCTGCTTGGGCAGAGCGTAGCGCTGTCGGCGGCCGGGCCGCTGCACGCCCTGTTGATCCTGGCCGCCGTTGTCGAGTTCAGTCTTCAGTCAGGGCAGCGGGGACGGCGGAACCAAGTCGCAGCCCGCGGCGGTGGCGGTGGCGGCGGCGGTCGGAGAAGTCGCGCCACACCTGATCGCCACCCTGGGCCGGCGAGCTTCAATGCCAGGCTGCAGGTGGGCCCACCGCTGTCTGCCTCGCCAAATTTCTGCGCTGGTTTGTGGATGCATGTGGGTGCTTGGGCCAAGGCCCGCGCAGCCGCACCTGGTGCCTGATCATCATGCATCGTCATCGTCGCAATCCGCCTTCCTCGACATGGACGCTCGGGCCCACAGATGCTGGCAGGGGCCTTTGCCACGTGTGCCCAGCTGCTGGGCGTTTTGAGGCTGCACGATCCCAGCCGCGCCCGCGAAGCGCACGAGTTTCTGGTGCAGGCAAGTCGGTTGTGACTGCACCTGCAGACGGGCTGCACAAGCTGCCCAATCCTTGCAGGCGGCGCAAGCACTTGCTGCCCACTCCGGTTTCCGGTTTCCTCTCAGCCCCCCGCCCTGCTTGCATGGCTTGCAGGTGACAACAGTCCTTGCTCTGGCGCCCCTTGTGCTCATCCCCCTGCTGGCGCCTCGGTGGTACGAGCGCAGGGGCACCTGGGTATGCCTGCTGGCCCGCATGGCGTGGCTGCTCAACCCAAATCAGAGGAGCGCGCGAGGCATCGCCCACGTGCTCCAGGTCGGCAAGCAGAGTGGGGGTGGTATGCAGCGCTGCATGCAAGCTGCAGCGGCTGGGTCACTGCAGCTGCGGACGTTGCGCATGTGGTCAGTGCTGCTGCGGGTCAAACTTGCTGGATGGCCATTCATCCACATCGAAACCATGACCGTGCCCATGCCCATGCGCAGGCGCCACCCGCGACAGGACAGCTAGGGCTGGCTAAGGACGCCCTGCGGCTGTTTCTGGGTGCGCTGCCTGCCTTGGAATGCGCTCCCCCATGCTGTTGCACCTGTGTGCTCCACATGGACTCTTGACTGCTGCTGACTGCAGGGATCCTGACTGATTAGCTGGCCGGCCGGCTGAATGCTGTTGATGGCTGTCTCCTTCCGCTGGCTCCCATTGCAGCGGCGCGTGGCATTTCGCTCCTTTTGCTGATTGTCACCATGCCGTTGCCCCTGTGGCTCCACGTGCTGATGTCGTTGTACGCCGTTCAGGCAAGTTGCGGGGCACATGTCACAGTTTGTTGCCTCCAGCCGTGTTGCACGTGGCCAGTGCAAACAGCTGGGCTTGTTGCCTCACTGGCTATGCTGTGCCTCATGCCGCACCTCCTGCACGTTTGGCCACCCGTCCGCCGCAGCGCGTGCGCACCACGGCTGACCTGTGCAACTCAACCATGCTGCAAGCGCCCGTGTGGGTGCAGCGGATCACCACCATGCATCAGGCCGCACGCTGGGTGAGCCAGCCGCTTTTGCGGTGTGCCCTGCTTCTCATTGGCAGCACTGGCCCTGGAATGCGCTGCGACGGCACTTGCATTTGTGCCGCCCAGGTTTGCTTCTGAGCTGCAGCTCCGCCGCCCCCTTCCCCACTGCCATCCAGCTGCCCCTGCTGCTGGAGCGTGCCGCCCTGCCCAGCCTGGCCGGCTGCCCGCCAGAGGCCCGATGCCGCATTTTTATCGCTTTTTACCAGTACCTGCTGGCGGCGGTGTCCATCCTGCTGGCTGCCAAGCTGCATCCGCTGCTGTTTGGCGCACGCAGGAGGGAGGTCGGCAGCAGCGGCACCAATGCCGCTCGCAAAGTGCTGCACTCCAGCTTGCACGGCGCAGACGCTCGCTTGCAGCACCTGTGTGCCCTGCTGTGGGGCGAGCAGGGCTCTCTTCTGGCACGCGTGGCGGCGGCGTGGATGCTGCTGTCTTTCCTGTGGCAGCTCGCACTGCTGCTCGAGGTGCATGCAGCCCTGCCGCCGACGCTCCAACTCAGCGGCACATGACGCTGCTGCACGGCCCAGACCTGTATCTTAACCGATGAAACTGTGCTTTTTGTATTCATCACCCGCTATGTAAAGCTCCAGATGGCATCCTCAACCTCAAATGCGCGATGTGCTGAGCCGCCGCTGCTGGGCTCGGGGCGGTGCCGGCTGCACAGTCATTGGCCACGCAGCGGTGCGGCGCTGCATTTCAAGTAAACATTCTGGTCGGCCGCTGCTGATCCAGATCGTTTGCGCGCCCTTCGGGCAGCGGACCGTGTAAAGCCGTCGCCGACCTTGCGCAGTGCGCTCCGGCTGGGTTCCCAACCACTCTCGACAGGTCGTGGGATTGCGATCCATGCTACTCGGCACCACGGAGACCGCGCGCATGCAGCCTCTAGCTCTGCCACCGCCGCTCACACCTGCCGCCGCTCCGCCTCCGACCGATCATTCACCTGCAACACTGCTGCCATGCATCAATGCAGACGGCACTGCGGGTCCATGGTACACATGGCGCTGGGGCAGCTGGCGGCAGCATGTGCCGGCCTGGCCGCGGGCTGGCTGCTGGGCAGGCAGCGGCGGCGGCAGCGCTCGCGTGGGGCCACGGTGTTTGACATGGACCCGCGCCTGCTGGAGGGCAAGCACGAGGTGGGCAGCAAGTGGGCTCCCTGTACTACAGTCGGTGTGTTTTGCATTCCAGGTGCTGAGTGCCTCCAGCTGCGTGCATGTTGGTGCCGAGGAGCGGCGAGCCTGCCAATATCTGTCCCCATCATTGGCGCAGGTGTGCGAGCTGCCGCTGTGCAAGGTGCTGCTGTGCGACGATGTGCAGTACCCGTGCTGGTGCGTGGGCAGCAAATGGAGGGCGATATGAGCGTCCACACTGCACCACGGACACAGCGTGCTGCTCCCTCCAGCTCACCGCCCCACACGCTTTGCCCCATCTGCCTGCCGCCCCCCGCCAGGCTGGTGCTGGTGCCGCGCGTCAACCGCGTGCGGGAGGTTCTGGAGCTCTCCGAAGAGCAGCAGGCGGCGCTGTGGCACGAAGTGGATGCTGCAGCACGCGTGATCCAGGTGCGGAGCTGGTGTGCAGGCATGCAGGTCGGTGGAGCTGCCGCGCACTTGTGGCCAGCCCCTGGTGGCATGTGTTTTGATGGTGCTGCTATTGTCTCCCCTTCTCCGCTACCCCAGGACCTCTACCGACCCCTCAAACTGAACATAGCGGCCATCGGCAACATTGTGAGCCAGCTACACGTGCACATCACTGGCCGCCTGCAAACCGACCCAGCATGGCCGGGGCCCTGCTACGGTGAGCCCGGGCTTGGACTGTTGCTGTCGTGCCTTGGGTCATGGCCACGACTGCGGCAGTGGCAGCGTTGTGTGTGGGATGCCGTCGCATCACTCGCGCAGGACGGTGCTCCTAAGTCTGCTCCCTGCCCCGCTGCCGCCGCTCAACGCAGGCGCCGTGCCGGCCGTGCCGCTGGCGCACGAGCAGCTGCAGGCGGCGCTGGCCATGCTGCGGGACGCCTTTGCTCGTGTGAAGCTGTAATGGGGCCCGTGGGAATGCAGTGAAGCGGGGACGAGGCGGGCAGGGGATGAGCAGGCAGGAGGAGGTGGGCGGGCTGGGCGTGGCGGCGGCCGGTGGCCATCATGGGGCGGTGCGTCGCCGCGCCTTGCACTCTTCTGCTGCGGCTCCCTGTTAGGTCAGATCTCTGCAGTTAACTCCCACCTGGCCGCACGCCGGGCCAACCACTCGAAGCCACCGGAGAAACCGGCTCATCACTGCTTCCTGGCGCCTCGAAGGGAGGGACAGCACAGTCAGGCGCGCAACTAGGGCCAGCGGGGGCCGTGAAGGGCGCCCGCAACCTGGGAGGGCGGCTCTCTCGAAAATAGTGCACCCCAGCCCGCCTCCAGGCTTTGTGAGGCCTTGGAAGGCGCAGGGCGCTCCAATTAAGGCGTCGTCAGGCGCCCGCTCACCAGCCGCTGCCACCGCCGCCACCCGCCGCCGCCGCCCATCGCCCCCTTCAGCCTGCCGCTGCTGCAGCCGCTCACCCGTCTGCTCCTGCCCTCCCCTCCGCCTGCCCACCGCAGCCATGAGCGGGTCGCCGTCTGCCGACAGGCCGAGCACGCACTCCAAGAGCGCGTGGGCGGCCGCCTCGCTGCGCTCCGGCTTTGGCGAGCAGCCGCTGTCCAACCGCTCCTCTGCACCGGCGGCGGGCTTTGGCTCCTCCTCCCGCGACAGCTATGGCAAGCAGGTGCGACTGCAAATGACAGGCAGTTGGGTAACGACCGGAATGGCAAGCAGTTGGGTGCTCGGATGCAAGATGTCCAGCAACCAGCAGGCACCGAACCTTGCGCCCCGTACCCTGCACCCCCCCACCCCTGCCACCAGTATGCGTCCGCCGAGGCTGACCGGGCGCAGGCGCGGGCCCGTGGAGCGATCGACAACAACCTTGGAGCCTGCTACCAAGTGCCGGTGCGGCGGAATGCAAACTAGCTGCAGTGTGACACGTAACTTGAAGGGGATTTGGTAGCCTGAGCAGCTGTGTGCTGCACTTGCACACGACCGTTGGCACCATCTTCCCCCCGCTTGCGCAGGACACCATCAGCAAGCAGGTGCTGAGCACTGTGGCCTCACCGCCGCGCGTGCGCTTTGGTGAGTGAGCGGGTTGCACTCATGAGTGGGCAGCCGGCGCCGCTGCCACACGAGTCAGCAGTGGGTCGTCAGCCGCTCTCCGTGCAACGCTCGACAGGGCAGCCTGGCTCACCCACCCTTTCTTTGCAGGCACCAGCAAGCGGCCGGGCATGGCTGAGAAGACTGACGCACCCGGCCCCGGCGCGTACAAGATCAAGGCCACGCTGGGTGCGCTGCTGCAGCTGCTCGCTAATTTGGTGCAACCGGTGTACAGCCGGTTGCCGGGGCAAGGCTGGCTGTGCTCCCTTGATGCATTGGCTTGCACGGTGACTGTAAGCTTCTGCATGCTGACTGCAACGCAACCCCATGCAAGCGCCAGTGCTGGTGCTGAGGTCTGCTGGCCACACCCATGTCATGCAGGATCCACGGTGGAGTCCACACGCGCCAGCGCACCCTCCGTCAAGTTTGGCTCCGGATCTCGGGACCAGGCCAACCGCCTGTTCATCTCCGCGGAGCACGAGAAGTGCCAGGTGGGCAGCGCCTGTTGGAACATGATTGGATGGCCTTCGGTCGGGAATGCGCCCGTCCTTGTGATCCAGATGTGATGAAGCTTCGGCAAACAGGAACCTGGCCTTTTATCCCTAGCAGGTGGGCGTGGACAGCCCCGGCCCCAGCTACACCATCCCTGCGGCGCTGGGCAAGCAGCAGGTGGGCGGGTGGGGTGCTAGCACACATTGGCGTGTTGTCTGACTTGGCACCCTCGGCTGGAAGGGGTGTAAGAGCTGGCCGGATCATGAACGCCAACCAGCCGTCCCCTCCCGCCCTGGCTCCAATGCACCTTGCCCCGCACGCCGACCTGGCACCCTGCCCAGCTCCCCTGAGGAGTCGGTTCTGCCCGTGCCACCCGCAGCTGTCCACCAAGAAGAGTGCGGGCGCGTTTGTCATGCCGCGCGGCCAGCGCTTTGTGGACAACGACGTGCGGGAGGCGGCGCAGAAGGTGGGCCCGCTGGCGGCGCTCTGGGGCAGCATGCGGCGGACGGCAACCTGGCTGGCTGTTGCTGCCGTTCCGGTTTGTTTCAGTGGCATCATCTGCACTTTGCAGTCTTCCACATCTGAACAACCTGCTCGTCGACAACTACCCTCTTTCCTCCTCTGCTGCAGCCCGGAGCCGGCGCCTACACCGTGCCCAGCAGCATAGGGGTCGGTCCCGCTGCGGTGCGAGGCGGGGGGCCGGGCTGCAGCGCAGGCACACCCTGCCTGTGCGGCGGCCCGGCCCCCTTTGCATGTGGCAGAGGGGAAGCAGCGCAGCTGCAGCTGGCACTTGCATAAGTCCTGCTGTTGCCACGCTGAGTGCAGATCTGATTGCACCCCCTCCCTTGCAGGGCTCGCCCGTGAAGCGCAACTCGCCCACGGTGGGTGGTGGGCCACTGCCATTGGCAGCAACTGCATGGTCGGGGCTGGCCGGCGCCGGCCATTCAGCACACACCTCAGCTTGGGAGCACCTTCAAGGGCAAGCTGCCTCCTGGTCCCAGAGGAGTGCATACTCCGCTCCTCTCCTGCAGGTCAAGTTTGGCACTTCCACGCGCGACAAGGATGCCAAGGTGTTCATCAGCATGGAGCACGAGAAGGGCAGCTTCGGCACCTGCAGGTGGGGTGGGGGTGGTCAGCAGTGTGTGGGGCAGGCAGTTCTAACCACGCCGCTGAGCCCACCATCTCCCATCCCAGATGCATAAAAATCCATCGCAGCTGTTGCCCTGCTGCACGCTTGAAGCTGCACACCCGCTGCCTCCCACTCTGCAGCCCCGGCCCCGTCACCGCCAACCCCGCCAGCAGCATGGGGCGGCAGGTGCAGAGCACCAAGAGCAGCGCGGGCAGCATCGGCTTTGGCACCGGCAAGCGGCTGGTGGACCATGCCTCGGATGTGCCCGGCCCTGGTGGGTTGACTGAGGCTGCTGCTGCTGCTGCTGCTGCTGCTGCTGCTGCTGCTGCTGCGGCGGCGGCTTAGCGCTCACGGATGCGCAGTGTCCGTTGCAACACAAGAGATGCAGCCCACTGAGCTCAGATGGCCTTGAACCTCTCTGCCGCAGGTGCCTACTACGCGTGACACGGTCAAGGCAACAGGCAGGCTGCTTTGCGGCGGCAGGAGGATAGCATGAACTGATGGACTTGCGGGGCAGGGATGCTGAGCTGACGGACGACCTGACTGATGCTCTTGGAGGGGTTGCTGGCAGTCGCTGCTGCCACGTGGGCAGTGGCGCTGCAGACTGGGCGCTTTGAATTACATTTGATGGTCGGAATGCAGTGGTGTAAACAATGTGTGCTCAAGATGGCATGGATACAGAAGAAGAAACCACAGAGCAGCAGGTCACAGCAGCGGGCGGTCATGCGTCACTGGAGAAGCGGACCACCCTGAACCGGAACTGTGCCTCCAGGTGCTGCCGCTTCTCCTCCTCCACCCGGCTCAGAGGCTGGTGGGTATCCTGCATCAGCTCCACCCTCCGCTGCCAGCCGTCCGCCAGCGCTGCCTGCTCCTTTGCCGCAGCCTGCAGCGCCGCGGTGCGCCGCCGGGTGGCGCGAGCAATGGCCGCCAGCCGGTGCACCTCTGCCTCAAAGTGGGAGTCCATTGCCCTGAGCTCGTGCTCCAGCTCGTGAGCCTGCACACAATTGGCCGGGTGGGAAGCGCATGGGCAGGAGGTTGAGGC
This sequence comes from Chlorella sp. CH2018, assembly GCA_009928355.1. Lineage (NCBI taxonomy): Eukaryota > Viridiplantae > Chlorophyta > Trebouxiophyceae > Chlorellales > Chlorellaceae > Chlorella > Chlorella sp. CH2018. The sequence continues at coordinate 8,639 of VIYQ01003476.1, read as the reverse complement.
ACGTGGCAGCTTTGCACTGCGTGGTGACTTGGCTAGCCATGTTATGGCGCCGGCCAGGCAGTACCCTCACACACGCCTAGGCTTCCTTAAGGCATAATTAGCACTGCGTTGCATGTTGGCACATTGAGAGCGCACCGCACCTGATTCTCCAACTCAGCAGTTGGCAGCCCGTCAGCGGCCGCCTCTGCATGCTCTGCCTGCTGCAGCACCGCCGCCAGCTGCGACTCACACTCCGACAGCTGGCCTGCATGGCACAGCGAGTGGGCAGACACGAGAGGGGCAATGAGGCAGGGGCAATGGGCGGGGTGTCTCGTTCCTTGAGCAGGGTGTCACGTTTGTCCGCCTGTGCTGCCCGCAGTGCAACACAGGGCACACCGGCTGCGCTGTCTGGTGGCCACCAAGACGGTCCTAGCTCTGCACCCTCCCCAACTGATCAGTACAACAGCATCGCCTACCTTGCAGGTGCTGCACCTCCCGCTGGGCGGCCGCCAGCCTGGCACTTGTGTCTGCTGTGCGGCAGGAGCGCGATGATGGCGCGCGCACCCCCATGGCCATCTCAAGTGCATCCGGCGGCGAGCAGCGGCCGGCAGTACTGCCGCCAGCACCCACCGCCCTGCTGGGGCTGCCGCTGCGAGCTGGTGCGCCGCCCTGCCGGGTGCGGGAACCAGCCCGCTGTCGCGGCCGCTCTCCCTGCAGCATGCTCTCCAAGCTGTCCTGCTGCGCCTGCTGCGCTGCTGACAGTGGCGCGATGCTCACCGCATGCTGCAGGCGGGGGGCTGATGCATGGTCGGCTGCAGCCGCCGCCGCTGCCTCGGAGAGCTGCTCCACTGCGGCTGCTTGACACGCGGCGGGCCGGCGCAGGAGGCGGCGCGGCTGTCGGAAGAGGGCCTGCAGCACAGGCAGCGAGGGCACCTCAGTTCAAGTAGGTTGCATGAGGCAAATGATGAGGGTGGGCAGCCCACTTGGAGAGGGAGAAGTTGAGACAGCGGCAGCACGCACTCGGACAGGCTGAGGCAGTGCTCACCTTGATGTTCCAACCGTCTGCAGCGGCTGTCACCGACTGCTTTACACCCGCAGATGGCACCTCTCGCTCGTCCCGCTTCCAGCCTGCAGAACAGCAGGTGCAGAAAAGGCGTGAGTGTATGGCAGCGGTGGCGGCGGCGCGGCGGCGGCAACGCAGGGGCCCGTCCTGGGGCGGCAATGCAGCGGCGGCCGCGACAAAGGCGCGCGTGCGCTTCACCTTTGCCGAACAGGGCAACGCCGCGGCGCGGCTGGGTGGGCAGCAACGCGGCGGGCATGTTTCTCCGCGTGTGCGTCCTTGTTGGTGGGCAGGATGTGTTGACAGAGCAATGGGCTGCGTGAGAAAGCTGCTGAATGCCGAATGTGGGCACCCAGGCGCGGCTGCAGCAGGTTCATGCGCCACCCGCTGCCGCCGCCTGCCCAGCAGCCCCATTGGAGCGCAGTGCCGGCCTTGCGCCACTGCAGGCATCTTGGCATCCCACACAGTTTGGTAAAGTAACCCCTGCGTTTCCTCCAGCGCCTTCTAGCCGCCGCCGCGACGGCAGCCTCCGCCGTCTCCTGCTGCGGCGGGCTGGGCTTCCTGCCAAACACCTGCGGATCGATCGCAGAGTTGTAATAGCAGGCCTGCAAGCTGGGAGGCGCAGCCATGGAGAACGCCTACCAGCTCCTGGGCCTGGAGCAGGGCCCCGCCGCCACGGAGGCCGAGATCAAGAAGGTGAGCGCGAACATCAGTTCACTGGGAGGGCAAATGTTGCCCCGCGAGCGCCGCGGCTAGACTCGCCGCCGCCGCCGCCTGCCGCCGCCGCCGCGCTGCTGCGCTGCTTCTCACCTTGCCCCCGCTGCCGCTGCCCGCAGGCCTACCGCAAGCTGGCGCTAGTAAAGCATCCGGACAAGAAACCTGAGAACCCTCGGGCGGCAGATGAGTTTCAGGAGCTGCAAAAGGCGTACGACCTGCTGCTGGACAAGGAGGCCCGTGCGGCACTGGATGCCCTGCTCAAGTGAGTGCTGCAGGGCTTGACAGGGCTGTAAGCTGCGCTTTGGCTGGCTTGGATGTGCAGCACGATGCATTCCAGGGCTTTTTGCGGTGTCAATGGGACCAGCATCAGTGCAGCTGAGCCCTACGCAGCTCATGTTTTGTGCAACTCAGTGCGCTCCAGATGGCAGCAGCCGCCTCACAATCTGTGCTATCACTCTCCGTCACCCCACTGCAGAGCCAAGGCTGTGCGTGCGGAGCGGACAGCGGGCCACGATGAGAAGCGGCGGCGCATGATGGCTGATCTGGAGCGGCGGGAGAAGGGGTGGGAGGCGGCGCGCACACAGGTGGGCTGCCCCTGTCATGCATGCTTGCTGCCCGAGAGCTTGGCTGCTGGCAGGGGTGCGGCTGAGATGCGGCAGGCCTTCAGGCAGCTGTTGTTGCTTCGCAACCCAGTCGGTGCCATCCGACCATCTTGCCGGCAACACTGCCTGCCTGCCCTGCGGGCCGATCGATGTTTGCACCCGCTGATTGCTTCCTGCGCCTGCTGTCGCCCTTCCAACCGTGGCGCAATGCAGGAGGAGAGCGCGCGTGCCAAGCTGCAGGCAGAGATGGAGCGGCTGCGCAAGCAAGCTGCGGAGCGGGCGGCTAAGAAGGCAGCCGAGCAGCGGGCCGCAGCAGCTGCAGCCCAGGCGGCGGCGGCGGTTGACCAGGGTGGCAGTGAGCCGGCGGCGGGCGCACAGCAGGCGGCAGCGGGAGGCGCAGCGGGAGCGCAGCCAGATGTGTTGAGCGAGGAGATGCAGGAGCGGCTCACGCGCACGCTCAAGGTGTCGTGGTCTCGCAAGGTGCGAGCGAGCGTGCTGTTGCGCCATGCAAGCCCTCCCTGGCCACGCCTGCAGGTCAAAGCCTGCTGCCGCATGCTCAGATCAGCCTGACAAACCCTGTGCACCCTTGCCTCTTGCCCGGGCTGCTGCAGGATGGGGAGTACGGCGCCGTGCAGCTGCGCGCCATCTTTGCGGCGCATGGGCCTGTGGAGGATGTGGTGCTTCGAGAGGGCAAGAAGCGCAAGGGGTCGGCCCTGGTGGTGATGGCAGATGCAGCAGGTGCTGCCGCAGCAGCAGGCGCCGTCAACGGCACGCTGACCAACCCGCTGCTGGTGGTGCCATTCAACAAGGCCGCGGCGGGCGCAGCGGCGGGCGGCAGCGAGGAGGGTGGCGCAGCCGCAAGCAGCGGTCTGGGTGGCAGCAGGCTTGATGCACAATCCATGCGGCTGCCGCCTGCGGCGCCCGCACCGGCATTGGCAGCCGGGGCCGCACCAGCTGGCGGGCTGGGGCCACGCCCGGCCGCCCCACTGTTTGCAGCGGGGGCGCGCTCCGGCAGCGGTGCAGCAGCAGCTCAGCAGCCGGCAGCGCCGCTGTTCCCCGGAGCCGCCGCGCCCAGCAGCTTTGCAGCCCGGCCGGCTTTTGCCGCTGGCAGCTCCGGTCCAGCGCCGGCGCGGCCAGCCTTTGCAGCAGCGGCAGCAGGCGGCGGCTCTGGTTCCGCAGCCGTTGGCGCGGCAGCCTTCCCTGCAGCCTTCTCAAGCTTTGGCGGCCTGCCGGCTGCTGGCTCCTCGGGCGTGCACGCCCTGAATGGGAAGCTGGAGGACGCGACTCTGGCCAGGATGCGGCAGGCGGAGGAGCGGCGGCGGCTGATAGAGGAGTTGGAGCGGGAGCAGCAGGCCGGCTGAGGCCGCCAGTTGGCCGCCAGTTTGCCCACCCCATGCACCACGGTGGCAGCTTTGGGCCGGCGGGCTGCAGGCTGCCTGAGCGCCAGCACTTGCGGCAGCAGGGCGGAGCGGTTGCCGGAGGCCTGCCGCCCGTTGCCCTGGCGGCCCTGCAGGCGCATTAGGCACAGCTCGCTGCGGCAGCGGGCGCGGCGCCTGCGGCGGCCACGGCGGCGGCGCAGCCGCCTGTACTGCAGCAGGCCAAGCAGTAGCTGCTCCGCAGCCTGCAGCCCCTGCGGCTGCTGCCGGAGCAAGCAGCATTGTGTGACTGGCTGCGCTGCCGGCGGCGCAGCAGCAGGCGTACATTGGGGCACCGCCGGCGCAGCGGCAAGCCACGGCCCGGGCGCTGCTGGCGCGGCACTTGAATGAAAGTTTTGATGCATAGTAGCAGCATTGTAGCAGGCATTACTGTTTCAACGCGGGGCAGCTGAGGAGGGGAAGGAAGAGGTGACGGAGAGATGGCCCCCCGCGCGCGCGGCGGGGTTGGCGGGAGAAAGTGTTCTCAAAAGCGCAGTTTGAGAAATTATAGTTGAGCTCTCTATACCTTCATATCTTCGCAGTAAACCAAATACGTGCCGCGCGCCCCCTCCGGATCAGCGTTTTGGGCGTGGCGCTCGGCCCGCCCGGGGGAGTGAGACCACCGCAGCCGGACAGGGTTGCGCGCGTGCTCAGACCTGCTGAGCACTGACAGAGCTTCTTCGGAGTCAGCGGCGGTCTGCTGGAAGGCGCATCCGGCCCCGCCGCCGCCGGCGCCGCCGCCGCTCGCGCCCCTTTCCAGCATGGCTCGCTGCCGCGCTCATGCAGACAGCCCCCTGCGGGCAGCACACTTGCTCTTGTCGCTCGGTAAGTCGGTATTGGAGGCTGTGCACGCATCAATAAGAGGCTGGGAACCGCCCACCTGCCGCTGCTGTACTGATGGCCACGTGACCATCACGGGTCGGCCCGGCCTGCTTGCATTCAGCGATCTCCCTGCATGTCCTTCCCCGCAGGGCTGCTGCTGGCCGCCTTGGCTCCTGCTGCTGCGCAGCTGTCGCTCACCTGGACCAAAGCCACAGTCAGCAGCGCTTTCACCGATCGCGCCATCAGCGGCTTGGCATTTTTCGACGCCACGACAGTGGTGGCAGTGGGGTGGCAGTCAACCACCTCCACCTACTCCACAGTGCTGGTGAGGTGAAAGAGGAGGGAATGCAAGGCAGTGCGCTGTGTGCAGGATCGAGTTGAGTGGGAAAGGACACGGACACGGCAGCAGTGCACCGGTGGCCGGGAGACGCCGGCAGTTTGAGCCCTGCAGGCCCACTGTCCCCGTCCCCGCAGCGCTCCACTGATGGTGGCAAGACCTTTGCCAGCTGCGACGTGTCCCCCAAAGCAGACCTCAATGCCGTGGCAGTTGTGCCGGGGAGCACCACCACGGCATGGGCAGTGGGGGCCGCCGTGTCATCCAAGACCGTGAGTTGCTGGTGTGGCATGACGCAACGGGGTGGCCCTGCACGATGCAAGTTCCCGGCCGCGAGGTCAACACCCCAGGCTACCGCCTCCTCCGTCCTCTTGCCGGGTGCAGTTGGTGCTCAAGACCACAGACGCCGGTGCCACCTGGACACAGCAAACAGCCACCAACTCGCTGCCCTCCCAGACCTCGATGAAAGCCATTTCCATGCTGGATGCGAATGTGTTCTACGTGGCTGGCAACTCTGGCACGTGAGTGCACTAGGGATGTGTGTTGCGGGCCGTGTGCTGCGCAGCTGGACACAGGCTGGCTGTTCACGCGCCAATGGGACAGCAACCCCCCAACCAAATGTTGTCATCCGCCAGCAGGTGGCGCTGTGCACTGGCCAGTTGTGTTGCCATCCTTCACCCTGCCCCCGCAGCATCTGGCGCACCACCAATGGGGGCGCAACCTGGGAGGACGTGAGCTTCACCCGCACCAGCCTGTCTTTTATCAGCGTGCTGGTGTGGGGCACAGCCGCATCCCACAGCGTGCTGGTGGGCACCAACCAAGGGAGGATGATGCTCAGGTGGGTTGCCAAGGGTGCTGCAGCGCACCCTGGATCAAGATCGCAGTGTGATGCTGCTGGTCCAGGCCGCAGCACCGCAGCCTGTGTGCATGCATGTGTTTGGGGGCGTAGTTTCGCCAACAGATGCCATCCCAGACTCTGGTGCCTGCCACGCCGCTTGCTGCTCACGCCAGCGGGTCAGCAGAGCCCCACACCGTCCGCCATGCCCAGGCCCGATGGGGCCCACTGGGCCTCTGGCAGGCAAGTTGTGCAGCACGCGTGTGTCTTCCACAGTTGCCGCTCGCCCCAACCTGCCGCAGCACCGATTCAGGCCAGACGTATAGGCCGTCCACCCCAAGCTCGATGCCATCAACCACAGAATCCCTTGCTGGATTTCAGGCACGCAGCAGCACTGCCGTGCTCGCGCGCGCCAGAGCCAACACATGCTTCTTTGCAGCAGAGACGTGGGCAGGCCCTGGCTCGCCCGCTGCACTGTGCCCGGGCAGCCTTCACATGTCCGGATCACCACACCTCACGGCTGGTTTGCTGCCTGCTGCCCGCTCTTGCTCCGCAGCTGCTGCCAGGGCCGCCGCAGACGATTCTGGCTTGGTCCCAAAGCAGCTCCGGCACGAAGGGCGCAGTGCAGCAAAGCACGGTGCGAGGGGCAGGGAGGGAGGGACGGCGGCTGACTGGCGGTTATACACGAAATTTTCCGCATGCCACGCTGTCGCGCGCTGTTCCTGGGCAGACCTCTGCTGCTGCTGCTCCCACTGCCCCCCTTGCAGGACGGCGGCGTGACGTGGCTGAACAACACAAGTCCATACGTCTCGGCAGGCTTCTTTTGGAACACGGTGCAAGGGATCATCCTAGGCCAACTCGTGTAGGTGCCGGTGGCTGCTGGACCAGTGACGTGGCAGAGCGGTTGGGCACAGCAGCAGACCACCTCCACGTGGCCCCACGTCAAATGCCCACCTGCATCTGAATGCCTGCAGCTGCCGCGTGCCCCCGCGCCAAGGCTCACCTGCATCTGATGCTTGCAGCTGCCGCAGCCTTGCTCACGCTCACCCCTCCGTGCATGTGTGTGCAGCACCAACACCCCCCAAACGTACTACACTGCCAATGGAGGGCAGTCATGGGCCGCTACCTCTGTGCCAGCCTCGGACTATCCGGGACCTCTGGCTGTCAAGGGGGGCCGCCTTCTTGTGGGCATCAAAGCCAGCAGCGGAACAACCGGCAACGTGCTGTGGGCGGTGAGCAGGCGGTCAACGTGCTACGTTTGCTGAGCGCCTGGGCAGCTGCCAAGCTGCAGTGTTGTGGTGGCTCTGAGCGGCAGCCGCCCACGCTTCACCCAGCCCTGCTGCCCTGCTGCAGGGTGGGGTGCCCAACTGTGTCAGCTTTGACAGCACGACCTTTACTTGCAACACGTGTGCTGCGGGTTCAACGCTGGACGACTCAAAGACCCTCTGCACGCCGGTGAGTTGCGGGGGGCTGTGGTGGCCAGCCGGAGGGGACTCATGTGGCGCTTGCGGCTGCTGCTGCTTCATGGCTTCTGTGTGTTCTGGGCTCGTCTTGGTGGGTGGGGCTGCAGCTGCTGCTCCAATGGTACCTCTGTGGATGCCGCAGTGCGACCCCAACTGCGCAACGTTTGGCACGGGTGGAACGTGCTGCACAGCCTGTCAGCCCGGCTTTGTGCTGTCCGCTGGCACATGCACCCCGGTGAGTGAGGGAGGCTGGCCGCAAACTGTGCTCTGTACTGCGAAGCTGGGTGACATTGCCAAGGGTTGCAGCTTTGCGCGCGGCTGTCTTTGGTTGCTGGACACATTCCGGCCAGCCCCAGACCGCTCTTGCCAAGTTGTCCTGTCTGCCGCAGTGTGAGGGTGCCCAACGCGTCCTGGCGTTCAGTGCGACCGGCAGTGCATGCGATGCCAGCTCATGCCGAGCGGGATACACCTTGAGCGGCACCAGCTGCTTGGCGGTGAGACGCTGCTACACCACAGCGCTCCCAAGATGATGCCGGTTGCGCAGCGCATCGAGCCTTGCCTCAACTGTACCACATGTGCATACCGCGAAAGTGATGTGTTTGTGCCCAGCTGCAATGCATATCTTGAAGGCCCCAAACTCCTCCTCCCCTCCTCATCCCACAGTGCGCCGATGCCAACTGCCTCCAGTTCAGCACCGGGTGCACCTGCAGTAGCTGCAAGCCGGGCTGGGCCATGGACGGCGACGGACAATGCAGCGTGGTGAGGCACCGGGGCGGGTGGTTCAGTGAGCAGCGCCAACACGCAGTGCACGAGGAGCAGTGCCTGCATCCTTCTGGCCAGATGCACGCTGACTTGCGCCTGCACACTGTCGCCTGTTGCCTTGCAGGCCGTCCCCATCTGGACCGCTGGCATCGTGCCCTGGGCTGGCAGCCTGGCATCAACCCCTCTCAATGCAGCCGCCATGCTGAGCAGCAGCGTGGTGCTTGCCGTGGGTAACGCCATCACAGCTGCAACTCGCACCACGAGCACCATTCTGGTCAGTGAAGCCTGCCTGTGGCGTTAAACGGGCTTGGCCCATTTATTGCCAAGGCTAGTCGAGTCCCCCTGCCCCCCGCCCATCCGTCCTGCTGGCACCACCCGCCCATCTGTTCTGCCACCCGCCCGCCCCAAACGCAGCGCTCAACTGATGGAGGCGCCACCTGGGCTGATGTGGGCGCTGCACCGAAAAATGCTCTGAATGCTGTGGCCGCGGCGCCCGGCGGCAGTGGGGTGGCCTGGGCTGTGGGCAACACAGCCAGCAGCAAGTCATTGCTGTTCAAGTCCACAGACGCAGGTGTGCGACGGTGCACCAATGGGGTGTGACTCTGCGCTGCATGGCAGCAGCAAGGTCTGGGCTGACCAGGAGCAGTCAT
>VIYQ01003475.1:0-13785 GCA_009928355.1 Chlorella sp. CH2018 | reverse complement strand
GGGGAGAGGGAAAGGTGGGCTGCCACTCGACACGGCAAAGACGTGCGTGGGTTAAAGCTGGAGAGTGCGGCCAGCACCTCCTTGTCCCTGCAGGGGGGGCAGAGAGGGAGAGGCAGGCAGGCTGCTCCTTGACAAGGCACACAGAGGCGTGAGGACATGGCCCCAGTGGGAGAGGCGGCGCGCATGCAGTGCTTAGAACGCCGGCTAACCCCGTGCAGCCAGAGCCAGCCTGCTGGGCAGTGTACCAAGAGCTTCCAGCCTGCGAGCGTCCAGCCGACTGATGTGCAGCTGCCCGGTGTGGCCGCCAGCGGTTGGTTGCACCGCAGCAGCAGCAACACGCCAACACAGTTGCAGACCACGTTGCGACCAAACAAGAGACGGAATATGTGAAAGGAAGCAGCGCTCACGTGCGGCTGTCCAATGCAGAGGTGGCCTCATCACACAGCAGCACTCGGGGGGACTTGAGGAATGCGCGTGCCAGTGCCACGCGCTGCTTCTCGCCGCCACTGCATGGGGGGAGAGGTGACCGCAGGCAGGTCGCATTGCTCAGCGCATGACTCAATGGCATGCGGTTGACGTAGCCGAAGCAAGCAACAGCACCGCTGCCAGCCATGCCAGCCTGCCTGCCGCAAGAGGGCAGGCAGCAGGCACAGCAGGCGCAGCAGGCGCAGCAGGTGACACGGCACCTGGGTGTAGCCCGCTCCAAAAGAAACTCAACACTCGCCCCGCACCTGAGCTTCAGGCCGCGCTCCCCAACAAGCGTGTCGTAGCCGTCTGGGAATTGCAGGATCTGGTTGTGTATCGCGGCCTGTACAGGGGCGGGAAGACAGCACAGCCCAGTGCATTGTCAGCAGCCTCCCTGCTGCAATGGACGGGCAATTAGGGCAGATGTAATGCAGCCACTGCTGCTGCTCAGGTGCAGCACCGCGCGGCGCGCCTCCACTCACTTGGTCGCATGCCCAGCACAGCCCACGCTGGCAGCACAGCCACAACCGCAAACCCACCTGGCACACCGCGCCCTCCTCCTCCTCTTGCGGGCACTTTTTCAAGCCCACACACAGGTGCCCTGCAAGCGTTGCACCCGCACGAGAAAATGAAACTTGTCTCAAAACACAGCCCACCTGGCGCGCCGCATCCTCCACCTCCTCCCGAGTCGCGTCCAGCCGGCCGTACTGGATGTTGTAGTAGATGGTGTCGTTGAACAGCACCAGGTCCTGGGAACAGTAAGGGTAGCGACAACAACCGTTCTGGAAAGGACCGTACTGTTAAACGATGGGTGCCGTTGAACAGCACCAGGCCCTGCCAAGGATGTTTGGTTGTTTGTGGTGGTTGATTGTTGATTGGAACAACAGTGAGGCTGGCACATCCTGGCGATACAGCAGCCTGGCCAACCGTACTGTCTCAACTGCATCAAGGCTGGGGTGTTGCAGCGCACCAGCCATTGCATTCCAGGCCCCCAACAGCTGGCGGCACGTGGTGCCGTGCCTAGCAGCACCCACCTGCGGCACCTGGCCCATCGCGCCCCGCAGGCTGGCCAGCTGGGTGCTGCCCACGTCTTGGCCGCCCACCTGCACACTCCCGCTCTCTGCACCGCCAACAGGCGCACGCCAACAGACATACACGGCCGTAAGCAGCCAGCGCAGTGCAGGCAGACACGCGGCGCTGCAGCACGGCGAAACTGCAACCCACCCCGACCTTCAATGCATGTACGATTTCTCATTCGTCAACCACCTCCCTCCCCTGTAAACAGCAGCCCACCTGGGTCGTAGAAGCGGAAGAGCAGGCGAAGGATGGTGGACTTGCCGCTGCCGCTGGTGCCCACCAGGGCGCAGCTGCTGCCGGCGGGCACGCGGAACGTCACACCCTGTTGCGGGTCAGGGGGCAGCAGGGACCCTGCTGATACACTGTGCAAGGCGCGAACCGCAGGCAGGGACATGCATGTGGCAACTGGGCTGCATGCCCCCGCCCACGCCAAGAGACAGTTGAAAGAAATTTAGATGAAGCAACTGCCGGCCTTACCGGCAGAATGGGCCACCAGCTGTGGAAGCGTTGCTACGGAAAAAGTTCACCTCCAGGATGGGCTAATAACAAACATGCTCACCTCCAGGATGGGCTAATAACAAACATGCTCACCTCCAGGATGGGCTAATAACAAAACGGCTCACCGACAGGATGGGCTAATAACAAACATGCTCACCTCCAGGATGGGCTAATAACAAAAGGCTCACCGACAGGATGGGCTAATAACAAACATGCTCACTGACAGGATGGGCTAATAACAAAACGGCTCACCGTCAGGATGGGCTGGTCGGGGCGGTAGCCAAAGTGCACGTCCCGCAGCTCAATGTCGTAGCCCTGGGGGCCGCACGGCGGCAGCGGCCGCGCGGCTGCGGCAGGCAGTGGCAGGTAAGTCAATCGATGAGGCAAGGAGTGCAGGCAAAGACCTGTGAGCCAGCAGTGCTGAGTTCCTGCGCTGCAGCAGGCGCAGCGGGCACAGCCCGCACTGCACAAGCACAGCAACGCGCCAGCAGCAGCGCCAGCGGCCGTGGTTCCTGCTCAACGTGCTGCAGGTTAGTCAGGACGCGCCAACCAAACGCTGGGGCCAGACTGGACCACCCACCGGGCGCATCCACAATCTTGCTCTGCTCCCGCAGCAGCGCAAACATGGCTGCCATGTCCACCAGGGACTGCTTGGTCTCGCGGTATACCGTGCCCAGGAAGTTGAGGGGCATGGACAGCTGCAGGGGGGATGATTGGGGGATGATGGTGGCAGGCAGGCAAGGATGTGAGCCGGGCAAGAGCAGCTTGGGATGTGTGGAGCGATGCTGCCGAGGAAGTTGAGGGGCAGGGACAGCTGCAGGGGGGGGAGATAGTGGAACGCAGTCAGGGACGTGAGGCCAGGCAGGACCAGCTTGGTGCGGCAGCACATGGAACGTTGCGGCGGGGGATGGCAAGGGCAGCTGGGAGGGGCAGCAGCAGGAAACCACTCGAACCGCATGGCGTGCTGTACTGGGCAGCATGCCCAAGCATGTGCGTGAGCAGCAAGTTCTAGCTTCTGCTCTCCAGTGCTCCGCCCCACCTGGAACAGCAGGCCATTCACCATCACCACACCCCTGCCTTGCAACCCTGCTAACGCTTCTCCTGAGCATCCAAAACGAGCAACTCGCAACGCTGCAGCCCCACCTGGAACAGCAGGCCGTTCACCATCACCAGGTCGCCCACAGTCAGCTGGCCAGCTGACACACCCTGCACAAGGGGTTGGAACCAAGGTCCAGCATGGGTACTGGAGAGTGCGTGCAGCCAAACAGCTGGCTGGCGGACGCACACTTCATGCGCTCGCACTGCCCTGCATGCATGCATGCACGCTTTCACAGTGCGCGGCAAAAGCCCTCGCCTGCAGCCGCAGCAGCACAGCGGCGTTGAGCGGCGCTGAAGATGGCGGTCTTCCCCCAATCCAACACCTGCAGCTGCTGCGGGACCTCCAACAACAACTCTGCGCTCTCACCTGCAGCCCCAGCAGCATGGCGGCGCTGAGCGCGGCACTGAAAATGGCGTTCTGCCCCCAGTTGAGCGCCGACAGGCTCTGCTGCGTCTCGATCGCCGCCCGCTCATACTTTGACAAGCACTCATCATACCTGAACCGGGGAAAGAGAGAGAAAAACTTACATCAGGTCGCCATGCACTCTGTGGTGTCTTGCTGTGTGCAGGGATGGCGCGCCTTGCTGCGTATGCACAGCACGGCTTCTACTGTCAAACAGCTGCGGCAGGTGCCCTCCATTGCTGAAGCCTCCAACTGGTGTCCTCGCAGCAGCACACAGCAGCACACCAGCTGCCCGCCACAACCCAGTCCGCAATGGCAGTACACGCTGCCTCACCGCCGCTGCTCGTGAGCCTCGTTGCCAAAGTACTTGACGGTTTCGTAGTTGATCAGCGAGTCCACCGCCCGGCTGCTGGCCTGGCTCTCTGCCCGGTTCATCTCCCGGCGGAAGCGCGTGCGCCACTGCACATGAAGGGGCAGCAGAGCGTGCAGTTCGATGGCTAGCAGGAGGACAGCTGCCGGCCTGGCTCTCAGCGCTCAGAGCTCAGTCCTGTACAAGCTGCGTGGCCGAAGCAGTCCATTTGGTGCCCAGTCAATATAATTGGCTGGACTTTCGGTACAGGACTCAGTAGAGCACTGGGAAGCAACTGGGCAGCAACCCATCGCCCCCCACCTGAGTGATGGAGAAGGTGAAGGCGGTGTACGCCACAATGGTGCCCGCGGTGAGGCCCGCAAAGGCGGGTCCGCACTTGTAGGCCAGGATACCCGCCACCAGCGCGACCTCAAAGGCGGTGGGCACCACATTGAACACCATGGAGCTGCAGGGGGTGGGTGGCAGTGCATTGGGAGTTGATACTGGGAGTGTGAGTTGGGAGGGGGCAGTCGGTGTGAGCCAGAAGTGCCGCCTCACAGGCGGTGGGCGTCGTGTTCAACCAAGGAGCTGCAGGGGGTGGGTGGCACACCGCCCGCACACCAACACGGCTCCCCTGGGGAAGCACCCCCGTGCCAACACAACTTCCCCTCCCCCACCCCACTCCACCCGCATGCCCGACACAACTCCATTGCCCTCGCTCCCACTCGCATGGCTAGTAAAACGTCACTCCCCCTCGCAGCACCCGCACACCAACAAAAATCCATGTCCCTCACCCCACCCACACCTCAGGATGAAGTTGATGCCACGAGTGCCCCGGTCAATCAGGCGCGACACCTGCACAGGCGGGTGGGTGCACACGCGCCCACCCCAGTCACCAGGCTGCGTCCGCCTGCAGTGCCACAAGGTGGCAGCTGTGCATGCAGAGCCGCGCGCTGATCCATGCATATGTGCAACTCTACAGCGCCTCAGCTGCCTGTTGCAAGGGCGTCGCCGAGCGCTCGAGCTCACTGCACCTGCTTGCCGCGGCAGGTGAACCGCCAGGCCCATGCTGCCCTGCATGCCCCAGCACCTTGCTCACATCAACGCCTGCCCCTAGCAGCTGCACAGCCCAAGCTCACCGCGCCCGTCTGCCGGGACAAGTGGAACGCCAGGTCCATGCCATGCAGGTGGGCAAACACCTTGTTGGCCACGCCGCGGATCGCGCCTTGCGTGACCTGCGGCACGGGTTGCGGCAGCTGGGTGCTGACATGTGTTGCGCAGGTGGTGCAAAGGGCGGGCATCGCGCAGGCGCTGCATTCCTCCAGAGTGGCAGGCCAAGCTGCCGCCTTGGCAAGCTTACCTTGGCAAACAGGGCTTTCCTCTTGGCAAGCTCACCTTAGCGAACACTGCATTGCGGGCCTCATTGCAGAAAGATGCGCCCGCCCGTGCCACGCCGTAGCCCACAATCAGCGCCGGCGGTGTGAGGGCCAGCACGCCCGCCACGGTGGCAGGGGTGAGGGCTGTGGGGTCAGCAGTTAGCGAATCGATGGTGTACTTGAACAGGAAGGGCACCTGCGTTGCAGCAGGGGTGGCACGCACTGGCAGCTTGCAGCATGGTCACCGGCACGGAAGCCTGTGCTTGATGCACGCACCTTCCTGTCCCTGCCTATTGCAGCCAGCAGCAATGAATGCCCTCTCAACTTGCACAAAACTGCAGCCAAGCTGCACCCCGCCCTACTGATGCAGACTGCTTGATAGGATGTACACGCGCCATTCAACCATTTGACAGCACAGCCCACCTGCACGTTGAGCAGCTTGCTGCCCAGCAGCAGCGCCATGGCAGTGCCCAAGCGCCCGCGCCACTCGCTGGTGCCGCCCTTGGGCAGTACGTACCTGGGGGCGGCAGGGATAAGCAACGGGCCGGGTGGGGGAAGCAAAACGTTGTCGGCAGAGTGAACAGCAAGCATTGGAGCTGGTGGGGCAGCACATGCCGGTTTCAGCAGGGACGCACGAGATGGGGCATGCAGCCGTCATTGAGACCATTGTCAACGCTCACGCAATTGGTCGGCATCGCCGACACTGCAACTTGCCACTTGCACATCAGCAAAGCGCACCGTGACAGCTCCAGCAGCACTTCTATGTCTCCCATGCGCTCTCCTCGCTCCTCCATGCTGCTGCTGCCGCTCCCGCCGCCGCAGCTGCTGCCGCCACTAGTGTCCACTGCAGCGGCGGCGGCTGCGCCAGGCGGCTTTCCTGCCGCTGCCGCAGCTGTGCCGGCACCGCCACCGCTGCCGCCGCCGCTGCTGCTGCTGCTGTAGTGTGCGCTGCTGCCGCTCCGCCACCTGTGCCACTCCAAGCCCCCCTGCCGTGCCTGCAGATTGAAGTGCGAATGGAGTGGGTTGGCAGGCAGGTGTGGAGCAGCACCAAACACCTGCAGGTGCTCTGCAGCATAGAACACAAGCTTTGGCTGCAGGGCCTTTGCTGCGTCTCACCGATGGCGGCTGAGGGGCTGCTGCGGACGAGCTAGCTGCGACAGCGCGCTGCCGCCACAGGCAGCTGCCGCCGCCGCCGCCAGCGAGGTGCCATGGCGGAGAGGCTGTCCAGGGCGCGTGTGCGGCCCGGATCGCCTCCTCGACCGATGGGGGCCCCCCGCACCGTGCCAAGGCGGCCAGAGAGTGCCGCAGGCGCGACCCTGCGGCGCGCGACATAATCAGGGCCGCTGCCTGGGTTCGTAAAACATATGAGAGGTCGCAGTTTGAGGCGCAATCACTAGCGCCGCTCAAACGGGGCCTGAGGACGTGCACAGCAGGCAGGACACGACATGGGCGAAGCGCCTCTGGAGGCTATAGGAACGCCAGCGGCCCCGTGCTCTACTCTCGCCGTAGCTTGCTACACCTGCTGTCATTGCGAAACACAACTTCAAGACTGCCCAGCGCACGCGGCGTTACGCTTCGAACCCTAAACGAGCTCCCGCTCCCCCGCCGCGCCACCATCGGAGCCATCGAGCCTCGTAACGCGCTCTGCCCAGTGTTCCCGTCCCCCGCAAGCGCGCCGGCGCCCGTCTGTACAACGCGGTCTGTACACCCAGGCTGGTTTGCACCGCCAGCCCCTCCAGCCACAGCCAGCAGTGACGCGCTGCACAATGCAGCACACCGAGGCCAGCGCGGGCCTGCTGTCGCTCACCGCCCACACCTCTGACGCCGAGGGCTGGCTTGTGCCCGTGGTGCGTGCTCCTGCCTGCCGCGCTGCCCGCCTGCCTGGCCGCTGCGCTGCTGTGCACCAGGGAGGTGTGTTCCAGCTGCTGCATGTCCCGGTGGGCGGCGGCGTGCGCTGTGGCCGTGGCGCCCGCCACGTGGGCATACGCCCAACCGCACGCCAACCGACCTCACCGCGCCCCCGCGCCTCACCCTGCCCCGCCCTCCCAGCAGGTGCAAGCGCAGCCCGCCAGCCGCCAGGAGCGGCTCAGCGAGCAGGCCAGCCTGTTTATGGCCAACCTCCTGGCACAGGCTGCCCCTGGCACGTCCGATTGGCTCTGTGGCGGTGAGCCATCAGACCCGTTTGCGCCGTTCCAGCAGCAGGGAGCCGCACCCCTCGCCGCCTGGACCCAGCAGCAGCACGGGCAGCAGCAGGGCCGGCAGCAGCGCCGCCCCACCAGCCAGGATAGCGAGGTGCAGCCCCTGCCGCGCGTGAGCCTGGCAGGCCAGCAGTCCACCAGGGCACTGCGCCACCCATCTGTCGCGGCACCACCCCAGGCCCGTCCCGCTAGCGCCATGCCTCGGCCGGCCAGCGCCACGCCCCGACCCGCCAGTGCCATGCCTCGCCCCGCGCCCAGGCCCACCACGCCTTCCACCAGCCGCCCCACTGTATCCGCCCAGGCAGCCAGCCCCAAGCCCCTGTGGCGCCCCAGTGGCACCGCCCAGGCATCCCCCGTCACCCCCCGCCACAGCACCCCTGGCACCCCCACCCGCCACAGCCTGGCCGGAACGCCCCCGGCCGTCCGCACGACGCCCGCCCGTGCTTCGGCGGCTGTGACTCCCCAGGCGCAGCAGCGGCCCGCTTCCGCAGCTGCCAAGCAGGCGCCCCGAGCTGAGGAGCTCTCTCCCTCAACCAAGGTGGCCCAGTGGCTCTTCTCCCCCGCCCACCCCGCCGTGCCGGCAGGTAGGACGATCTGTTCAGGTCTGGTGCCCCTGGTTCGTACTTCCACTCCCCTGTCTTGCAATACACCAGCCTGATGGCGGGTGTGGCACGGCTGCCCTGCACCGCCCTTCCCTGGCCGCTACCAACCCACTACTGGCTCATTGGTCAGCAGCAGCTTGCTCAATCGCCTCCCCTGCTTCCTCCCTCCCTCCGCCCACCCTTGCAGGCCGCCTGACTGTGAAGCGCCCCGGCTCCAGCGCCGCTGCTGCCGCTGCCGGCACCCTGGCCTCCCCCAGTGCCTCCAGCAGTGAGGCCTCTTGGCGCATTGCCGCCACCTCTGGCCTGCCCTCCAGCCGGCCCTCCCCTGCCGGCACGCCAGCAGCAGCGGCGGCCGCCGCCGCAGCTGCCTCTGGCTTCCGCCGGCAGGCCAGCGGCAGCCGCATCCCCCGGCCAGGCACCGCGCCCAGCGCTGCTATGCCTGCTGCGCCTGCTGTGCCCCTGCCTGCTGAGGCAACCTCCCCCTCTGCCCGGTCAGCCGCCCCCGCCTCCCTGCCCACACAACGCTCTGAGCGCGCACTGAAGCAGCTGGCTCAGCGCGCACTGGCGGCCGGCAGCGGCTGCACCAGCCCCCCGGCGCCACGCCCCGTGCACGTGCGCCGCCCGAGTTCCCTGCTGGGAGCTTCGCACGGCGCATCTGCAGCCACAGCCGCAGCCAGCAGCAGCCAGCCCAGCAGCCTGCTCACGTCTCCCTTCCAGCAGACGTTTGTCTCGGCTCGCTCCGCCGATGCAACCAGCCTCTCCTCTTACCTGACTGCTGCCGGTGAGTGGCTGCTGCTGCTGGGTTCTGGTTGTGTGCAACGGCTCGCATGCAGTACATGTGGTGCATGGCATGGGACAGCATGGCATGACCTTGGGCATTTCTGCCTTCCATTCGAGACCAAAGCTGACCCTGCCTTGCCGCACTTGTCTTCCCATGATGCCTTGCAGACTCGCCGGTGGGTGGCGAGAGCACGCCCCGCCGCCCGCACCGCCTCTCTTCCAGCAGCAGCAGCCAGCCGTCTAGCAGCCAGCCAACCTCGCCCTCCGCCCTGCCCCTGGCGCCCCGCCCCGGCAGCGCCGGCAGCCAGCTGCGACAGGCGCACGCCGCCGCAGTCACCAGCCTGGCTGCCGCTCAGGCCGGCGCGCGCGCAGCCGCAGAGGAGGTTGCTCTGCTGTCCACCGCTAGCCCGGGTTCCTGGGCGGCGGCGCAGGCAGTTGCCGCCGCCTCTCCCGCCTCTGACACCTCTCTGCTGGATGCTCAGCTGGCCCAACTGGAGCGCTTGTCACGTGACCTGTCGGACGCTTCCAGCCAGATTGCCGAAGTATGCATCCTAGAGACTCTGGCCAACTCGCGGCGAGCCTCCTCCTCCACCACCGCCGCCCGCCGCCTGTCGCTGCACTCGCCCGGCGCCAGCTCACCAGGGGCCAGCTTGGCAGGCACAGCGCCCTCCCCAGCACGCCCCCGCTCCCTGGCTGGCAGTCTGCACGGCCTGCACCCGGCCGCCTGAGCCGGGCGGATGGCGTGTGATGCCTCGAACTGCTTGATACGCAATGGCAGCTATGGGCTGCCTCCTTTTGTGACCCCATGCCCTGATACTGCGAGCCTCGCAAGACCTCTTTGTCCCTTGCGGTTTCCCATTTTTTCCTTTGCTACCCTGACCCCTTCCCTCTGAATCCGATTGAGTCAAGATTTCCACCTTCACTTACTCACTTACCAAACATGAATGTCTAACCCCTTGCCATTACTTGTCTCGCAACCAACCGACCGCCCTGCACACCTGTTTTCCTATTTTCCTGCCGTCAACAACTGACCCCCCCTGCTCCTGCTCTCGTGTGCCCTGCAAACCGTGGGCTTGCCTGTGCTCCCTGTCGATTGACGAAGCCCTGCAGAATCCCCTTTGGGTCACCCGATTTGTCCCTCAATAACTCTGATGCTCTATGACGAGCTTCCCAGCCGCCACACGCCTGGCCGCCACCTGCCTGAGTGTACACTGCTACAGGCCGTCGCAGAGTAACACCGTCAAAGCGAATGGGAAACGCGTGCAAGTGGGGTTGGAGAAGGCAGTGTGGAGGGTTGGAGAACGCGGCGCAGCACACGCCACTTGTGAAACGTGGGCTGCCTTGCGAATCCCTGAAAGCGAGTCAAACATGGGTGAAACAAGGACAAAAAGTTGCCCAAAGTGAAGCGCAAGGAGGTATCGAAATCTTGGTTTTGTCGTGATTGCGGAGCAGGCTCTGTGCTTTGCACCACCGCGCACATGCCGCAAAGTGTGCACTGCACTGCACTGCAGCAGCAGCTGCGCCTGCTGTGCATGCTGTGCCGCACGCTCTGCATCAAGCAGCTGCGCCCGCTGTGCATGCTGTGCCGCACGCTCTGCATCAAGCAGCACTGCAGGGCAGGCACAGCACATCTGTCTCATAAGCCTCCACTTCGGGCACAGCAGCGCTGCTGCTTTGAGTGGTGGCCATCGGGGTGTGGCACACAACAGCATCGTTCTTCGCATTGTCTCCATCGATACGCATCTCAGCCCTGGCAAGCACACCGGGGGGGCGGCGGACAAGGGGTGGGATGAGAGAAGCGGGGAGGGTACTGATGAGTATCGATGATAAGCAACGCTATCCGCAGCGATGTGCTGGGCACCCCTGCCCCAGCACCCAGTGCGACCATCGCCCCAACCAAGCTCAGCACTGCTGCCAGCGTCAGTTGGCATTGGGTTGGGCCCTGCCCCCGCTGGCATCTGCCCCAACTGCTCAGCCGCCTGCCCCTCCCCTGCCGCCCCTCCGGCTCACCACCCCATGCTGTACTCCTGGGCGACGGGGTCGTAGGTGCGGCAGAGGCGCGCAAATGGCGAGTCCAATGCGGGCCGGCTGCCGCACGGGCAGAACCAGAGGGGCATCCACTGAGCGGCGGAGCGGGCGGCATCGCGGATGCAGGCGCACTGGTAGGCTGCGGCCTGCTTCACAGGGTCCTTGGAGCCGCCCTCTCGGTACCAGCAGCCATCGGTGCCGGAGGTGCGGTTCTTGGTGCCTGCCCAAGATTGCGAGGTGCGTTGCGAGTGGACGGGCATTTTGAGAGCGGGGAGGCAGCTGCATGCAAGTGCACCCCACCAAACCGGAAGTGCATGGCAGCATGCCCCCGCCACCTCGCACCCATCCCATGCAGCAGCTGCCCGCGCACCAAAGTACAGCCAGCTGTTGACGGTGTCGTTGACCACGCACAGCGCGCGGTCGGCGGTGCCGCCGTTGATGGGTGTCCAGATGCCTGGGCCTTCGATGGAGGCACACGTGGCATTGCAGTCCATGCCGCCCTGGTACGTAGTGACATCCAGCAGCTTGACTGCCAGGCCAGGCAGGGGACAGCAGGGGGCAGGAGCAGGAAAGTAACGGGCTGGATGATCCAGTTCTTCTGGAGGCTGGTCAGAAGGCTTGCCAGACCCAGAAGCTTAGGCCAGTTGGATTGCACGAATCAGAGGTGCACAGATCTTCTCACTCACTGAGATCCGTGGAGTAATCTTTGGTGAGCGGCGGCGTGACGCAGGTTGTGTTGTCGCCTGTTTCCACCGCGTCGCCTGTCCCAAACAGCGCACCGCTTTCCACCTGCAAGCAGTGCGCAGTCGCAGGCGGCGGTCGATTAGTGACGTCAGGTGGCACCCTGTCGCTGAGCAAGGTGCCGCCTCGCGTGCCTGCCCATCGCGAACCCTCGCCAAGGGTGCCCAGTGCCCAGCGCTAAGCCGGTGCTAGCACCAGCAACTGCAGCACCCCGCCGGGTCCCCACCGTGAATGTGAAGGCGCAGCCGTTGCCGGTGGCCAGCGTCACCGTTTTGCCATCTGCGGTGGGCCCCAGCTTCATGTTGCTGGGGCTGCCCTTGTGGGCCCACTCCTTGACGGCCGGCAGGTCCTTGTTGTTTGCATCGCCGCCCACAGCAAAGGCCAGCGATGTGTCTTGGTACTCGAGCCACAGCCAGACGCAGCCAATGGTGGCATTGTCTGCCAGGATGGGGGCCAGTGTGAGGTCCTGCACGCCCGAATGGTCCGCTTTCCGGGCATCGATGGCCACTGCCAGGCCCAGCTCGGGGGACATGCAGGGGTTGGCGGCGGCGCACGCAGCGTCCGGCGGTGTGCCAGCCGGGCACAGCCGGCGGGGATCCCAGGGCGAGGAGTAGCCGTGCACGGAGGCCGGTGTCAGAGCCAGCGCCAATACAAACAGAAAGCTGCCGATAGAGCACACGGCTTGGCCTTGCTTCATCTGCAGTGGCAGCACACACATGCATTTTGCAAGGGCCGTGCAAGGCGGCGAGCGGCGGGCGGCGCATGCGGCAGCAGCTCCTGTGGGGAGGCCGACCCCCAAGCTTCTCCGCTGCAAATGTGCCTCCGTGACAAAACAAAGCCTCTCACGGTGGCGGCGACGCCCGCCGGTAGCGGAGCAGGGCAGAGGACTTCACCAACACGGGGCGGAGGGCGTGCGGGCGGTGTTCTCGTGAGCGATCGACTATATCACCTCTCTTGTGCGCGATGGGAGCAAAGCCCTGCTGCTAGTTGCGAGCCTGGTATGGGATCCACCGCACGCTGGGACCTGCCAGGCGCTCAGCGCTCCCGCTTGCACTGCATCTCAAGTCACACCCTCTCGAGGCAGCTTCGCAAATTACACAGACCAGGCGCACAACAAACAGGAAAACTGTGCGAGAGAGGGGAGGGAACAAGAAGCGCTGGAGCAAGAGATTCAGCCGATGGATTTGAGCTGTGCTGCAGGGTGAAGGGAAACATGGCCGGACGTTGGGACAATACAACAGTGGGCCGAGAGGGGTATAAAAATGAAAAAAAACAATTGGGTTGAAAAGGGGTATCGTGCGGTTCATTTGCAAGTGTGTCGGTCCAAGCAGGCACGCTGCGCAATCAGGCAGCGCAGCAAGAGCGGGGCGGCGCCTCGCAGGGAGAGCAGGCCAGTGGAGTTGGAATCGTGTTGCAGATGAAAGAGCATGCAGCGCACAGGAGATGCACAGATGTTTGGGAGTGGCTGCGGAGCACGAAGAGACAAACAGGATAGAGCGTGTGTTGTGCAGGCATGAGTTGTTTGCAGAGGACGTGCCGCCGGCGCGCGTGCTGTCCATTCAAAACCGCACGCCGGCGGGCAGGTGCAAGCGGGGCAGAAGGCGCAGGGCTCCAAGGTGTGCTGGAGGCACGGCATGCCAGCAGCTGCTACTAGAGCCTGCCTTGGCGACAGCCGCAGCTGCTGCTAGGGCCTGCCTTGGCGACAGCCGCAGCCTCAGCGGCGCAGCAGCGGCGCCTGCTCCTGCTCAGCGGCAGGCTCGATGCCGTGCCGAGCCGCCTCCAAATCCGCGTCCGATGCAGCCGCTGCAAGCGTCGCCGCGGGGGCGGCCAGGGCGCCAGCTGAGGGCGAAGGAGTGGAGGGCCCTCCGCTGCTGCTGCTGCTGCCGACACTCATGGCGGCGCTGCTGGGCAGACCCTTCTTGTGGCCGCCACGCGGCTGCTGCTGCTGCGAGGTGGGCTCTTGCCAAAACTGGCCCTCCGCATGTGCCGGGTACAGGCAGAAGTGCTGCAGGGAGGGCAGAGTGGAGGGCAGGGCAAAAGGGTGGGGGTGAGTGGCTGGCGGGTGGACGGATGCGCGGGCTGAGTTGGCATGTGGCTGCTGCAGCTGCCTGCCCTGCCTGCGGCATGACCAGGGCAGAGGACGGCATGCAGTGCGCGGCACCCCCCCCCC
>VIYQ01003473.1:0-17073 GCA_009928355.1 Chlorella sp. CH2018 | reverse complement strand
CATCCCAACCCCCTCCCACACCCACAGCCCCTCACCTGGCTGGAGATGTAGCCGCAGCGCTCGCAGTTGCCGGGCTGCGGCAGGGCCACCGCCTTGCCCCCGGTGCTGCTGCTGCTGCTGCCACTGCCGCCGGGCACCCTGAACTGCTCCGCGGAGCGAATGAGGTCCACAATGGCACGCGGGCGGGCCGCCTGCAGGGACGGGCGATAGCCGGCACAGGCGTGTGGCTGCAGGTATCCTCCGCTGGCAGTGAAAACGCCACGCCAGTTGCTGCGGCAGCCTCAGGGCAGTCCAAGAGCTACCAAGGTGCATGCAAGCTGCACGCAATGCCACAGCAATGTGTACCCACCTCCAGGTCCTTGACAAACTCGCGTGCAAAGCCGCGGGCGGCAAACGGCGCGTAGATGCACTCTGCGGGCAGTGGGGGGGTTGGCGGCAACCCAGCCTGTAGCCACAGTGTGCGCATTGTCTGCAGCACACAGCGCGGAAGTTGTGCAGGTAAGCAGGCCGGGCCTAGCCACCGCTGCCGCCTCGACCTCCTGCCGCTGCCTTAGCTGACCACTCATAAAACAGCCGCCCACCCGTTGAGAAGTAGTCCAGCTTTTTGAAGTAGGCGTACATCACAATCTCCTTCTCGTAGGTGTACTGCAAAGCGGTAGCAGGAGGGGGTGGGGCATCCTAGGCGTCAAGCACGCGTGTGCGAGGTACAACGAGGTGTGCGTGCCCAGGCAGCAGCAAGCAGTGCATGCTACATGCGCGGCAAGAAACAATCCATCACCCGCGCAGAGCAGCAGCAGCAGCAGCGCCAGCAGCAGCGGCAGCGGCAGCGGCAGCGGCAGCGGCAGCAGCGCACCTTGAAGGGCTTGACGCGCGGCAGCGGCGAGTCCTCCCCTGTGATGATGTTGGCGCAGCGGCCCAGCCTGCATGGGAGGCGAGAGCAGGCGGCCAGAGTCAATCGCCCATGCAGCGGCGGGGTCGAATAAACATACAGAACAGGAAAAGAGCCCTGCAGTTGCATGTGGCGATGAGGTGGCCGCGACAACTGGGCTAGCGGCATGCTGCATTCTGGGGTGCTGACAATCCGCACCTGGGCACGTCGCCGCGCAGGATGTTGAGCAGCACCGTCTCCGCCACATCGTCGGCGTTGTGCCCCGTGGCAATCTTGTCGGCACCCACCAGCGCCGCGCCGCGGTCCAGTGCCTGGGGCAGCGGACAGGGAAGGCAGGCTGAGTGTTGAGGTGAATTGCAGCCGTTGCACAGCCACTCACAATGCCCTGCCGCCGCCGCAGCAGCAACCCGCACAGACACACACACACACCATTGCCGCCCACCTGGCGGCGGAAGACGCCGCAGAAGGTGCAGTTGGACTTGGTGCCCACCGCCGCCACGATTTCGTCCATGGTCCAGCCGTACAGGTCTTTGTAGGAGAAGACGTGCAGCGGGATCTGGGGGTGGGGGGAGTAAGGCGTTACAGTGGTAAGTGTGCAGCTGTGTTTTAGCACAGACACGCGCAGCACTGCTGGAGGGATTGATGCTTCAGAACCACTTGACACGCCTCTGACAAACCCGCGCACCTTCGGCAAGCCAGCACACATGTGGCAAGCCGGCACCCCTTTGGCAAGCCAGCACACCTCCCGCCTGCTGGAGCAAGGGATACCCAACAACCGCTTGACAGGCCTTGGCAAGCCGTCAAACCTTTGGCGAGCCAGCACACCCCCTCCCCGCCTGGTCCCCCACACCCCACACACCTGGTACTGCGCTTCGTTGCGCTTCACCGTCTCCAGCGAGTCATCGCGGTACCCAGAGATGCCCTCGTCGATGGACAGCAGGAACAGGTCCAGGCCGTAGCTGTGCGTCAAAAGGAGGCGTCGAACTGTGTGTTTGGCAAGCTGGCAAGGCAGGGCAGGAGGCGTGGCCGCAGGCGGTAGCCCGGTTCCCACCACCCACCCCCGCCAGCGCTGCGCACCCGTGCCGCGCATTCAGCGTGGTCAGCATGTGCGCCAGCACTGTCGAGTCCTTGCCGCCGCTGGCCGCCACTGCCACGCGCTCGCCCGGCTTGAACAGGCGGGCGGTGGTGATGGTTTCGTGCACCTCCTGCTCCAGTGCCGCGTAGAAGCACTCGCGGCACAGCGGCTCCGCCGTCTTGGGCCGGCGCAGCACGGCGCGCTGGCTGGCGCAGTGCACGCACTGCCGCACCATGACGGTTTCTGTGGGTGCCTGCTGCAGCACAGATTAAGGGAGCAGTGTGGGGTGGTAGGCGTGTGCGGTGAGCGCAGTGGGAAAGTGCAGGCGGCAGCGGCGGCGGCGGCAGCGGCGGCGGCGGCAGCAGTATATCAGCGGCAGCGGCACGCCTCGCGCATGGCGATACACATTCAACGCACCTAAAGCATCCGCTGCCGGGCAGCCAGGCTGCGCCGACGCCACGGAAGGCCGCAGTGAAAGCGCGAGCGGTCTCCTGAGGCGGTCCGCTGGGCTCCCGCTTGTCCTAGCACGAGTGAGAACCTGTAAGAATTCAATGAGAGCGCGTGCAAGCCCGCGCGCCGTGCTGGGAGAGACCCACTCCCTCAGCGCTTGCTGCAGGGCCAGGCTGGGCTGCACACAACACCAGTGGATGCGATGGAATGTCGCCTGCTGTTCAGCCTCCTGAGTTACTGCTGCCGCCACCTGCCGCCGCTGCCGCCGCCTCAGCGCCTTGTTGCTCTGAACTGAGCTGGTTACAAGTGAGGGTGCTATCGATATTACGGGAGGGTCTTTACTGTGAATGAAAGCAAATCTGAAAGGTCTTGATACGTATGCATGTTTCAACAGTGCCGCTACT
Source organism: Chlorella sp. CH2018 (assembly GCA_009928355.1). NCBI lineage: Eukaryota > Viridiplantae > Chlorophyta > Trebouxiophyceae > Chlorellales > Chlorellaceae > Chlorella > Chlorella sp. CH2018. Next base: position 14,255 of record VIYQ01003473.1, on the reverse strand, counting down.
GCCCGCCCCCGCTGCCACTGAACAGGCGCAGCAGGTCGCCCTGAGAGCCGCCGCCCCGGCTGCTGCCCGGGGCGCTGCTCTCGCCGCCGCTGCGGTCGCCCGACGGCTCAGCCACTGGGCGGCTGCGTGGCTGCTGCCACCGGTGCTGCCAGGGCATGAGGCGCCTGCGTGTGGATGGGTGGGCGCCAGGCAGCAAGCCATCGATCGCCGCTGGGTGGCAGATTGCAAACCAAAGGCATTCGTCCCAACAAGCCACAGCGCCCGCCCAACAAGCCCAAAACCAGAATTCTTCGCTTCGCACCTGAGGCCGGAGGGCCGCGACTCGGCTGGCCCCCGCGCCGACAGCGGCTCCACAGCGGCGCTCCTGCCAGCCGCCTCTGCTGCTGCAGCTCCTGCCGGCAGCGTGATGCCGCCGCTGCCGCTTCCGCCCGCCAGCACATCCAGCGGGTGCGACCGCAGGTTGTTGGCGGCCGCCTGCTGGGAGGCCAGCAGCTCAGCGGCGGCACGGGCGGCAGCCGCCTCCGCCTCCGCCTCGACCACGCCCGCCGGCAGCTCTCCAGCCTCAGTCAGGGACACGAGCAGCAGCGCGCCCTCGCTGCCTGCCACCCACCGCTTGCTGTCTGGCATGCGGCCCGCGGCGTTCAGGTTGCAGTGGTAGCGGGGGCACCACAGCCAGGGCAGGACGCGCGGCGCCTGCGGGGCTGCTGCCTTGGCCACCAGCGCTGCCTCCCAGGCCGCCTCGGCATCGCCGGTGGTGCTGGTGCGCCGCAGGAAGGAGCCGGCCCCTGCTGCTGTTGCGCTGCCCGCCGCCGCGGCGGATGGCGCCGCGCCGGATGGGCCAGCCTCCACGCTGCGGGTGTGGCGGTGGCTGTAGCTGACACGAGGCGAGGCCACGCCAGACATGCCCTCCAGATCTGCGGGTGTGTCTGCTGCCAGGCTGCCGCGCAGCAGCACGGCATGGGTGGACTGCCGCCATGCCGCTCCGGGGGCCAGCTCCAGCACAACGCTGGTGGGCAGGCACCGCTTCACGTCAGCCAGCACTGTAGGGAGGAGAGCGACAAGGAGGGAAGTGTGGGGGTGATAGTGATGCTTCCAGGTTGGCCAAAGATCAACCGGCCAGCTATGGCTGCTGCAGACAAGAAACCAACACAGAGCAATGAGGGGAAACTGGTGTCAGCCAGACCAAGCCCAACGCCCAAGCACACCTTCCAGTGCGTACTGTGGTGCGCGCCGCACTGCCGCCCGAATGCGGTGCCGCGGCAGTTTGGCTGTGCGGCCATGCCGGCCGTGGTCTGTAGAGCTGCTGGGGCCGTGGCTGCTGAAGTAGTCTGGCCGGGAGGCGCGGGGCGAGCGCGGCGAGTGCTGTGCCGCGCCGTTGGGCTGGGAGCGCCCACCCGTCGGGTGCAGCGAGCCATCGGCGCCGTCTGCCATGGCCGCCAGGTCAGCAGTGGAGTCGCCTGCCACATAGGAGGAGGCGTGGGGCGAGGCTCCCTCCGGCTCCTCCTCCCCCTCCTCCACCTGCAGGCACAAGAGCAGCAGGCAACCAGTGCAACTCAGCATGACACGCGGTGCACGCACATCCGGTGCATGTGGCATGCAACCGACCCTGCATATGCCCTACAAGCACTGCCGGTACCGGTGCTGTCGCCGCGCCAGTGCCCCCCTGCCCGCCCTACCTGCGCCAGGTGCTTCTGGCCGGCAGCTGCATCGCCGCCCAGCTCCTCAAACTCCTCCTGGGCGATTTGCTGCACAAACGGTGGGCAAGTGGGGGAGTTGTGAAGAGTTAGGTGCGCCGCCGTTCCGCTGAAGGATGGCCAGCCAGGGTTGGTCAGCAGGGCTGCACAAGCGATGCTGGCACCAGCAGCAGCCGTCCTGCACGATACCCCTTCAGGGCAGTTCAAACCACAGACATTAGCCCGCTCGCCTGCATGAGGTCGGCCAGGTGTGCGCCGATGGACTTGGAAGCGCGCAGGCCCGAGGCAGAGACCGCCGCCTGTGCCAGCAGCTGCTGCTTGGCAGTCATGCGGCCAGCGGCCACAGCCTCCGCCTCCTCCTCTGCCGCCCCGCCGTGCTGCACGCGCGCCTGCGTGGCTGAGGGCCGCAGCGGCTGCACCGGCTGGCTGGTCGGTGCTTCCACATCATCCTGACCGTCTGACTTTGCAGACTCACGTGCCAAAGGATGCCGTCCGGGGCCGCTGTCGCCACCGCCGCTTGACGGCCGCTCGGTGCTGCTGAACAGCACGCTGCTGTGCTTGCCGCCGCGCTTGCGCAGCGCGCGCTGTAGCCTGCAGGCAGCAGGCGCATGTGTGCGGCAGGCCGGTTACGGTTGCCTTGAGAGGGAGGATGCCACACGGCCGCAAGGCAACCTGAAACATATCCTTGCTGGTAATGCACTGCTCGCAATGCACACAAGGTGGCTGGCAGGCTCTCTGAGCCTCACTTGGCGGTTGCCAGCTGCACCAGGTGCAGCTGCATCGCCTCCACCACGTCTGCAAAGGGGTGAGGATTAAAGGGTGGCACTTCAGTGGCAGGGATCCCTGGCTCCGGGCTCTGCCGCCACAGCCGTGCCCGCTGCTTGACAATGGGCTGACAGCGGCATCCTCACTGAGAGCTCCTCATAAGAACTGAAGCACCGCATGGCCGGCAGTCATGAATCGGCCGCTGTTCTTGCAGCGCCTCACCGTTCTCACAGCACTCCACCACATAGGCGCCCGCAAGGCGCATCAGGTGCAGGCGCAGCTGAGTGGCGCCCACGTCCCCCGCGGCATGCTGCAAGCAGCGGGCAGCGCAGGCGTACCGCGATCATGGGGCATGCAGTTGTCCAAACCCGCAGTGGGCAGAGCATCAATTGGGGCCTGCGGCTGGCAGAACCTCGCTCCCTCTGCAGGCATATCCACCCACGAACACACCTGGGCCTGCAAGGATGCCACCATGGACTGGGGCAGGTGGAACAGCATGGGTCCCTTGCCCAGTGTGTTGCCCTCCGCCACTGCGCTGTCGCCGCCCGGCAGGCGCGTGCCTGCGGCGGAAAAACATAATCGAATAGATGGGCGGGGGCAGCGAGGGCCCAGCTTGGAGCTGCAAAGGGCTACTGTCTGCAAGGGGCGATGGCTTGCGGATGTCGATCGCCAGTTCTGCTGCCGGCTGCTGCCATCCATTGCTGAAACAGCTCCTCTGGCTCACCCGTCCAGGCCAGCAGCGCGCCCACCACACCACCAATGCCTTGGAAGTACTCCTGCAAGCATTCGCGAGGAAGTAAGAATTCAGTGGGGCATGTTGTGCAGGTCCGCTTCCATCCCATGGCTGCAGGGCCGCTGCCGACCCATGGCTGTGTCTCCCACCGCCCTGGCAGCGCTGGCTGTCAACCGCAACTGTCCACCCGCCGCCACACCTTCTTGGTGCCGTCGGGGCGGTGATGCACGCGCCTGATGACGCCGGAGAGCACCACATACATGCCCGGCCCCTCCAGGCCACCAGAGCTGTGCACCGCATCGGAGGCCGACCAGAACGTCTCCCCTGTCTTGTACTCTGCGCATGGGTGGGTGGACGGGCAGGCTGGGTGTGCGTGAACTGGCTGCTGAGTGGGGGTTGCAGCGGCGCCGCAGCAGAGTGCACAAGCAAAGTGCAGTAGCAGCAGCAGCAGCAGCACTGCCACCGCCACCAAACTGCTAGGCCGCAACGCAACAGCAGTGAAGCAGCGTGCAGAGCACAGAGGCGGCAGCGCAGCGCACCCTTGATGGATCCTGCCTGGCGCAGCGCAACAAACAGCTCGTCGGACAGCCCCTGCAAGGAGGGCGAGGCAGTGGGCAGTGCGTTGAGGAGCACAGGACAGCATGGCCGGCTTTGAAGCCGCGCCCCAGCCATCCAAGCATGCCCAGTGCACCCTCTGCCGCCTGGCTGGCGCCAGTGCTGGCAGCACCGAGCCCCCTGCTGCTCAGCGCGCCTGCATGAAGGGCAGGCCCCGCAGCACGGCCCGCGGCCGCGGCGGCTTCCACACTGGGCCTGCAGATGGGCACGGTGCAAGGTGGCTGCAGTTGCGCACATTGGTTTGCGATGGCTTGCACCGTCTTCCCCTTTCAGCTGTGACCCCTCCCATGCAGGCAGCATGCACACACTGCGTGGCTAGCCAATGCGGCAGTCAATCCTGCCCTGCTATGCCGCCCCGCCCCGCCCCCCACCCGTGATCTCCAGGTGACGCAGCCGCTTGTCCAGCGGGGCCAGCATGTCCTCCTTTTCGCCCTCGTCCACCATGCCTGCAGATGTGGAATCAGTGGTGCCAGTGTGATGTGTGTGAGCGGCAGTTGCAGCGGCAGTTGAGCAGCGAGGGGAGTGACACCACAGGGCATATCAGGCACTGCACTTGTAACCCTCTGGCAGCATTGCCACGTTGCTGAAGCTGCAGGCATGGCGCCGAGCACAGAACTGCATGGCAAGCAAGGCCCGCCGCCCACCTGACTCGTACAGCTCGTGCACAAAGGTGAGCTGCTGGCGCAGCACAGCCATGGCGGCACTGCGGGGCACAGGGCACAGGAGTGCAAGTTGAAGAGGTGAGCATCACAAAGGCATTGCTCGCTGGCAGTTGCAGCGCATGGCTGCCCTGCCTTGCCAGGGGAAACAGTGCAGCGCTGAATGCCACAGGCTGAGCAGTTGTTCTTCTCAAAACAGCTGCAGGCTCACCGGTAGGACTGGATGGCCTGGAAGCGGTCGGGAGCCTCAATCTCCCTGGGATGGATGGGCAGGGAGGTGAGAGAAGGGGCAGATGAGGCTTCCAGCACATGCTGCAGCTGGAACGGTGCCGGCACACACGGAGCCAATGGTGCTTCATGAGAATGGACAGCTGTGTGAGATGAAATGTGCCAAGAGGGCATCCCGGGCGCGCCCACAGCGGCAGGGCACCCCAGGGTATTGTTCCCGGCCGCTTGCTCTGCCCACGGGTGAACGGGTCACCCAGCCACGGGCGGGGGCTGGGGCCCTACCTGATTGTGGGGCTGCAGTGCTGGCTGTGCAGCAGTCGCTCGCCGCGTGCAAGGCTGCACCACACTTCAAAGCGCATCGTCACACAGTCAGCCAGGAAACCCAATAAGAAACAATCAGCTCAGAATATGACAGTCCAACCTGTCGATGATGAAGCGGTAGGCGGCATCCACCTCTGAATCCACTTCCACCTGCAGCGGCCATGCCTGCTCCGCCTGCTGCAGCCACTGGATCTGCAGGCAAGCAACAGAGAGGGCGCCAGCCCAGAGCAGTGAGAAGCTACTGTGCTACGACACGCACAGCCGCCGGGAGCTTGCAAGCTGGAGGCAGCACAGCTGGAGCCTGCATGTGCAGGAGCGCACGCACCTGTGGGCTGTGGATGAGCGCCAAATAGTACTCCACTGCCACCTCGCAGGACACAAGCATGGCGCGGCCCAGCATGCGGCGCAGGAAGCCTGGGTAGGGACGGGTTGGGGCGGGGCGGGAGCGGTTGTCTGGGATCTGCTGTCGATCCTTCAGGTCGCACGCATGCGCTTGCACCTGATCAACGGCATGCTCAGAAGCAGAAGCATTCCATCTGCAGTCCAACCGCCATGCACATCTAGTGATTCGCATGCCATTGCCCCTCCACACCTGTCACGCGGGTGACGGGCCAGTTGGTGGCGGTTTGCAGCCAGCGCGGCGCAGAGCGCCAGCTGCGAGCCAGCAGCAGCAGGCAGCGCGCCGTGATGCGTGTGCCAATCTTGCCCTGCAAAGCGTTGGCAGTGGAACGAGGGCGGCATTCGGCTGCAAAGACAGTACATGTTGGGTTGCACCCGCATCTGCAGTAGCCGCACTCAACTTCCACACCACACACGTCAGCTGACCCATGCCCTATTGCTGCCCACCTGCAACCCTAACAACCCCTGGATGCATGCATGTGCACCTCCGTAGATGCATGTGTGAACCTCCGCCGCCTCCACACACCTGAACCTCCTTCTCCAGCAGGGCCCACATGCCCAGCGGGGTGTTGGTGTGCTCCGCGGCGTGATCACAAGCATACTCCAGAATGCGCAGGCCCTGCACATGCAATAACACAAGGCACCTCGTGCTTGCTGGGCAGGCTGGCATCCCTCCATTATGCCAGGTCAGCAGCCCCTCTTGCCAGTTCACCTCATGCAGCACAGTGACCTGCCCTTCGCCCCTCACTGCCGCACCTGCACACTGAGCAGGCCCTCCATGCGCTTTCCGTGGAAGTAGCGCTTGAGGCCGGCAATCAGGCGGCTGCGCATCTCAGACAGCGCGCCCTCGCTCATGCCGCCGCTGGCAACGGGGGTCAGCGGCCTGGACAGGCACGGGTGGAGAGGTTTGAAGTGGGCAGGGTGGGGTCGCGCGATGTGGGGCTGATGAACGATGAGCATGCGCCCGGCAGCCGTTCTGAGACAGCGACTCTGGCTGCACTGTGCGACTGTCTATCCGCCTGCAACCGTCCCACCGCCCAGCCACCCTGCACCCAGTCCAACCACGCTGCACTCACACGCGGCTAATCTGAGCGAAGGGCGAAATGGCCTCCAGGGCCGGCTTGCCCTCCACGTCGCCATACAGCCCTGCCGCAAGTGCGGCGGCGGCGGTGCTGCCGTCGTGCAGGCTGGACTCGCGCTGCATGGGGAGGTGGCGGGCCAGCGGCATGCCGAGGGTACATGTTGCTGAGTAGACCGCTTCCGTCAGCAGCTGACGCAATTTGACCGCACAGATTGGCACTTCCTTGCACCAAACATTGCAAGCGCACCGAGAGGGCGTCGGCGGAGATGCGCTGCAGCAGCGCGGCACGCTGCTGCATCTTGCGGCCAGTGGAGGCGGCGGTGATGGCAGCAACCACTGTGGGGCCGCTGTAGGTGCGTGCCAGCAGTGTGGCCGGCGCCATGCCCCCGGCCGCAGCCATATAGTCAGGAGAGGTTGGCTGGGAGCCGGCTTCGGAAGCGGCCGCAATGCTGGCAGACGCAATGCTGGCAGACGCGTGGCGGTGGTGGTGCGAGGTGCGCCGCTCCAACCGCATCGGCTTGTGCTGCCACGAGGTGTCGGCGGCAGACAGTGGCCTGCAAGGGGCGGGGCGGGGCAGCACAAAGCAGGGAGTTGGGGCAGGGGCAGGCTGACTGCACAGCCGGCAGTGCAACCGGTCGCTTCACAGTCAAGCCCATCCTCAGCTGCTGGCACCACAACCGCAGTACAGGCACCTTCTTCCACACCAACTCACCGTGGTGCACTTCCGCGCGACAGGAGAGCCACCACCTCCTCCCTGGTGCGTGGCGGCTGGCGCGCTGACAGCGAGCCGGCACCAGCAAGCTCTGCCGCTGTGCCAGCAGACTTGCCATGCCGGGCAGCGCGGTCATGCAGGGTCCGCGCACGCCGCAGCTGCAGGTGTGCCGACAGCGGCGTGGCGGCTGGCAGCACAGAGGCAGCAGCTGCGCCTGCCGGTGTTGAGCCCAGCGGCGCGCCCGGCACAGGCAGCGGCAGGCTAGGCATCTCGCCGCTGCTGCTGCCGGCTGTGCTGTTTGTGGTTGCGTGGCGAGAGCTGCGGTCAATTCTGCGGCCCAGCAGGTCACGTTGAGGCATGCCGCTCAGCCTCCCAGCCTGCGCTACAGTGGCGGTAGCTGCACGCGCGGCCGCACTGGTGGAGGTCCGTGCCGCCAGCTGGCGCTGCAGTTCGGCCTGCAGGTTCTGGCCTGCAAGTTGTGGGACATGGGGACTCCATGCTTCACTGGGTGTGGACAGGTGACTGATTGACGCAGAGCTGTCGGCGCCATCAACTGCACGCAGGCAGTGTTGCCCAACACCTCACAGCTACAAGCGATGTATTGCCTCCCGAGCCCACCTGCAGCGCCGGTCACAGTGCGATGGTAGTCCTCCCATGCTGGCCGCCGCTGCGCAGGCGGCGGCATGCGCTGCGGGCGAGCGGGGCGCACTGCATGAAGCCCCGCGGCAGCCGCAGCGGCAGCGGTTGGCACCTGGCTGAGCGACTGAGAGGAAGGCTGTTCCATGCTGCTGCCGCCAGAGGCCTGACGCTGCCTCGGCCCCCGGCCTGGCCCACGTCCAAACGCGGCCGCAGCCTCTGCCGCGCCGGCAGAAGCCGTCTGTGCGCTGTCTGGCTGCCGCCCTGCCGACAACTGCTGGCGCAGCTGGCGCTGCATGGACCGGCCCACAGCAGCTGGCATGGTGCTGTAGAAGTCGGCGTCAGCGGTCACCTCCGATGGGGCTGTGGCAGCCTGGGCAGCGGCAGCGGGGGGCTGAGACGCGACAGCCGTCGGCTGCTGCTGCTGCTGCTGCTGGCCCTCGCCCTGCTGGCGAGCTGCTGCCAGCTGCTCCGCCAGTTGGCGCTGCAGGCTGCGCCCTGCTGCTGCCGGCAGACTGGAGTAGTAAGCAGCAGCCAAGCTGGCATCCACTGCCTCTGTCTCGTCCTGTTGGGCAGCCTGCTCCTGGGTCTGCTGCTCCGGCAGCGGTGGCAGGGGTGGCAGTGGCGGTAGGGCAGGCCGCGGTGCATTCCCTGCTGGACCACCTGCCCTCGGCCCTGCTGCTGCTGCTGCAGCCCGCTCGGCTGCCAGCTGCTGCGCCATCTGCCGCCCCACCACAGCAGGCACGCTGCTATAGTAGGAGCCTCTGGGAGACTCTGGTGGCGGGCTGCCCTCCTGCGCTACGGCTGGGGCTGCAGGCGCGGCCACGGTAGCGGGAGCAGCAGCAGATGCAACAGCAGCGGCGGCGCGTTCCGCTGCCAGCTGCTGCGCCATCTGCCGCCCCACCACAGCCGGCACGCTGCTATAGTAGCTGCCGCGAGGCGACTCTGGTGTGCCGCTCTCTGGCTGCATACCCTGCTGGGCTGCAGCTGTACGGGTTGCGCCCCCGGCTGTGACCGCCGCCGCTGCAGTTGCAGCAGCGCGCTCCGCTGCCAGCTGCTCTGCCAGCTGCCTGCCTAGAGCTGCAGGCACGCTGCTGTAGTAGCTAGCCCGCGGCGACTCTGGGCTCTGTTCTGTGGCGGGAGAGGCGCCAGGGGAACTGTCTGCTGCAGAGCTGTCGGCAGGGGCAGACGCGCCGGGCTGGCCGCCTGCATCATGGCTGCCACTTGCCAGCCGGTGTGGTGGCGTGACCATCAGGTGCTGTTCCAACTGCGCCTGCAGCTGGCGGCCTGCCGTTGCTGGCAGGCTGGAGTAGTACAGCTCTTCACCAGATGAGGTGCGTGCGTGGCCGCCAGCAGGCGGGGCGGCACCCCCGCCAGCTGCGGCCCCTGTTGCTGGTGCGGGCTGTGCCCTGCCAGCATCATCGCCGTGCAGCTGGCGCTGCAGCTGTGCCTGGAGCTGGCGGCCCATGTTGGCTGGCATACTTGAGTAGTACAGGTCTGGGCCCTCCCTGTCGCTGCCCGCCGCGGATGAACCGGGCTCCTCAAGCTGCTGGTGCCACCTTCCTGACTCCCGCCCCGTCACCAGCTGCTGATGCTCCGTCACCGTCTGCAGTGCGCCGGTGCTGCCCTGGCGGCGGCTGTCGCGCAAGGTGCTGCCAGCCATAGCGGCTGCGGCGCCACCAGCAGCCGCCAGCCCAAAGGGGCTTGCCGCACTTCCGGATGGTACAGCGTGCGGCGAGGGTGTCTCAGTGTCAGAGGGAGGGCTGAACAGGCCGCCCAAGGTAGGCCGCCGCTGCTGCTGCGCACGCTGCCGCTCCTGCACCTTTCGCATGAACTGAAGCTCCTCAGCCGTCATCTCCTCCTCTTCCTCAGCCGCAGGAGCCGGACTGGGCGGCGCATGTGCCGCCTGGGGCGCTGTGGCAGCCGCTGCTGCCGTAGCAGCAGCTGGCGCTGGCGCTGGCGGTGCTGCCTCCGCTGCGGGAGCTTGCATGGGAGATGAGGCTGCCAGGGCTGCAATCGCGGCTGCCTGGCCTGCCGACACACCCGCGTCTGCGCTTGGGGCAGCGGCCGCCTGTGGCTGCTGCTGCTTCAGGGCAGGTGACAGCTGCTGCAGGGGCGGGCGCAGGCCCATCTCAATGTCCCCTTGTGCCTCAGGGGCCTCGGCAGGCACCTGCAGGTTTGGCATGGGTGGCACTCAGAGGAGAGCTCAGACGCTGTGAGCTCGCTGGGACGCCGCTGTCGCTCTGCAGCATGTAATCATGGCAAACTCCAGCAACCGCAGGCCAGCCTGACCCACAGCAGCAGGTGCCCACAGCAGCAGGCAGACTGTCCAGCACTTAAGCGCACCTCAACCTCGGTGCTGTTGCGCCGCTGGGCGGGCCGCTGAAGGAACGGGCACTCCTCAATCACCTGCAGCAAGGGAGGCCAGTGGGGAGAAGCAATCGGCGGAGGGGAGCATATGCACCGCGTTGCGCTGCAGCTCTCCCTTCGGACCAGCGGCGGCAGCTTGCGGCAGCTTTGTCAAGCTCAGCGCGATGCCCACCTGCCCAAAAACCAGCAAGCAGCAGACCACCCGGCACACGCAAAGCCCACACTGCGCACCTCGCCCACAATGGGCCCAGCGGAGGAGGGCCCCGACCAGCGGCTGTCCAGGCTGGAGGACGACTCCGTGTCGCTCTCCTCAAAGTCTGCACACAAGGTAGCGGCAACACAAAGGCAGGGGTTGGGTGGGTGAGTTGAAGGCTGGAGGACGATGTGGCATGCGATGGTGCAGAGCTCCATGGCGGCAATGCTTAGCAGCAAGTGGTGAGCCAACTACCGCATTAAGTGTCTGGCGAGCCACACCACCGGCATGACCTGCCGTCACACAACACCAACCCACCGCTCTCGCCGCCGCTGTCGGTGTCGCTGAAGCGCACTCCCGGGGTGTGGCCCCTCCGGCTCCTGCTGCGGCTGCGCTCACGGTGCGAGCCGCGGCTGCTGCGCCGCCCCAGCCTGCTGCGCGTGCTGCGGTCGGTATTGTCTGCCAGGTTGCGGTGCGAAATGGAGCGCAGCATGCCACCGATGGCAGCCAGCCCGCCGCCGCCGCCAGTGGCGCTGCGGCCTCGCACTGAGGGCTCCCGCCCGGCAGGGGCCGGGGAGGCTGCCGCCTCCTTGTGCATGAAGGGCGAGAGGGCCAGGTCCACAGGGGCTCGCAGCGGCGTGATCAGCAGCTGTGGCAGCGACTTGCGCGTCGTCAAGCCTGCAGAGGAGAGGGGAGGAGCGTGAGAGCGGTGGGCTGGAGTTGAATGAGATGCGGAAGCTGGCTGGCAATGACCCATGCAGTGGCAGCGTGTACGCAACCAGACAGCTGCAAACGTGTGCCCGGTCCCACTCCCAGGCCTGCGCACCGTCGCCTTTGCCAGGCTCATTCTCTGCGGGTGGGTCAAACTTCTTCAGGGCCTGGCTAATGTCGACATAGGCGGCCACAGCCTCCCAGTTGGCGCCTGCAGAACGAGGGGGGCAGTGCGGTTTGATCCGTTCTTGACTGACTGCCGCTGCAACCAGCACTGGAAGCGGGGCGGGTTGGGAGGCGGCACAGCGACGTGCTCGCCGTGCAGACTCGAGTGGTCACGTGTGTGACGCATCGGCGTAACAGCTTGAGGCGCCCTTTGAAACGGAAGGCAGGCTGCTGGGCTCACCTTGAAGGAACTCCTCCTCGTCGTCCCTCAGGGTGTCGATGGCTGCTCCCGTGAAGCGCAGCAGCGCACGCTTGGCCTTGGCCCGCATGGCCTGCGAGGGGCGGCAGGAAGGGGAAGAGGTGTGGGCAAGGCAAGCCGGAGACTTGCACGACGCGTGGGCATGGTGGCCGGCTTGCAAATCACAAAGGGTTGACGACAGACGCGTGCCAGAGCGTGTGCCATGTTCGCCCAGCCCGCCACCCTGCTGCTGTTTGCCAGTCTGTAGTACTGCCAGTAGTTGCGCCCTCGACGGCTCCGCCCTCAACAGTGCCAACCTGGTGCTGATCAGCCTCAACAATGCAACCCCCTCAACAACTCCACTCGCCTGCTTCTCCCGGCTGATGCGGTCGAGGCGGAGCCAGTGCATGACGGTGCTGCAGCACCGAAGCGGGGAGGCGGGCAGCAAGGCAGGGCGGTCATGGTGCAGGGGTGGGTAGCAGGAGTGGGAAGGGCGCAGGAGTGCACTGCCTGGCTGCTGCTGAGCGTTCATCGCCAGCAGGCAGCCAGGTAGCAGCAGAGCAGCCGGAGTGGCCGCGCACCTGACCGAGGGCGCGTTGACCATAAGGGTGAGCAGCACAAAGGCGGAGGTCCAGATGGCAATGTCGCTGTTCACTTGATCTGCAGGGTGACAGGGCGGACAAAGCTGGTGGTCAGCCGTGCACGTGTCTGCAGGTGTGAGGATGGTGAGGTGGGCAGCAATGCAGGGTGGCCGGATCGGCACACCCAGGCGGTGCGCAAAGTGCAACAGCCACCAGCACACCGCTGCCCCAACTTGCACGCCTCACGCCGCATGGCAGCAAAAGAGAGCTTTCAGACGCACCCAGCTGCCTGTACGGGTCGTCTGGGTTGCTCTTGTCGCCTTGCAGGAATGCGCTGCAGGAGGACGCAGGGTGCAGGCAGAGGTCAACTGCAGCCCTGCAGCACGAGCAGAGGTTGATTGCAACAAGGGCGCCACCCGACAGGCAGCCACCCGCCCGCCACGGCTGTGCTGCCACAGCACTGCATCACAACATAGCTGCCCGACCGCTGCAGCAAGCCAACGAGCCAGCAAGCCAGCAAGCACTAGCACCTGTGTGCAATGAAGTCGGCGTTCAAGATGAGGGAGATGGCGCCGCGCAGGCCGGCCCAACCAGTGAACAGCACCTCAGCCCACGACAGGCCTGCCGAAGGAAGCATGGCAGGCAGCGGGTGAGAGTGGGGTGCCCCAGGGTGCCTGCCATGCATCCGGGTCACCGCCGGATGGACGCGCGGATGATGCAGTGCCGTCCCGGGTGCATCCGCCGCAAACGCTGCTGCACAAATGTCGCATCTCATGCCATGCCACAAGTGACTGCCTCCCCTGCCGGCGGAGGCGCCACTCACGCTCTTTGATCCAGCGGAAGGCGGTAAGGTTGAACAGCGCCATGCAGCCGGTGCGGATGAGCACCATGAAGATGAAGATGAAGGGGATGGCTCCGTACGACCAGCCCTGCCCGCCCAGGATGTCGATGCTCCTGGGGCAAAGGGAGCAGGCAGGGGACAGAGGTGGTGACGGAAGAGGGGGAGGGTGGACGAGCGTGAACCGGCAGTGGCATCCTCTGCCTTGCATGCGGCAAGCCAACTTCAAGTGGCAACACAACAGCAGCTCGCTCAGCACAAGCAGCATCCGCCACCCCACCTGATGAGGTAGTTGATGGAGGCGATGCCGGCCCAGAAGAAGACGAGGCCGTTGGAGGCAAAGGACAGCGTGTCCCAGACTGCAAGCGAGTGGTCAAGGCGCTGCGGTCGTTGAGCGAACAGAGTCAGAGCCCGCCTTGCTTGCTGCTTTCCATTCACATATCTCCCCACCTAAGGCACCTTACGAGCCCGGCAGTGTCGCATGTGCGAAGCAGCCACTCTAGCCTACAACCCTCCCCCCCAGTGTGCACTCACAGGCGTCAAAGGAGCCCGACTCCTCCGCGGTAGACAGCATGCCCCACTTGCTGGTGAAGTTGCCCCACAGCCCAAACACCACCACAGAGATGACGCCCGAGCCCTGCGGTAGAGAACAGGGTTTGCGGCAGTGGGAGCACGGGTGGATGTCCGGCACATGCGTCGGTGTTCAGGGTGGAAAGAACCGCCGGCACACAAGAGCCAGCGGGCACCACAAAACGCCAGCCCAAGCTGCCTTCAGCCCCTCTGGCACCTCAGCAGCTCTCCTCCAGCCTCCCCACCGCCCCACCTTGGCCGGGCTTTGGCCCACGTAAAAGGACAGGTAGGCCACCGCCAGGATGATGGTGATCTCAACCGACGGCTTGGCGCCGCGCCAGCGCAGCCACCTGGATAAACAGGGCACAGTGACGGTGGACAGGAGCGTTGCAGGCGGCGCATGCGCGGTGGGCAAGCGGGGCATGAGGGGCGGCACAAACACATAGAGTGTGGGAAAGGTGCCGCCAAATGTGCAGCGGTTTGTTGAAGACCACCGTGCGACTACTGCAGGCAGACGCCATGGAACCAGCCCGGTAGCCAGGGTCCCAGTGGTGCCGCCGCGAAGCCACACCCACCTTAGGAGGTAGCCGGTGGCGATGCTCATTGCCAGGCCCACGCCCGCGCCGATGCCCGCCAGCCTGCAGGAAGGCGAAAGCTGCATTCTTAGCCTCCACTTGCCTGTGTGGTGTTGCTTGCGTCGTCACCCACCCACATAATCTTGACCCGCAAACCTCGACCCGCCCACC
>VIYQ01003469.1:0-13727 GCA_009928355.1 Chlorella sp. CH2018 | reverse complement strand
GGGGGGATGGGATCGTACTGTAGTACTGTATCTGCTTGCTGGCTGCCCTCAAGCAGGCAAGCACACGGCTGCCCCCTGCTCACCTCACTGCCCACCCTGCAGGCATCACATCCTGCACCTGCGCAACCTCAACCCGCACGTGCTCAGCGTGCTTGACAGCGCCGCAGCGCAGCACGGCCAGCGCGGCTGGATGGCCCGTCGCCAGGACGCACCCATGCTGTGCAGGTGGGCGGGCAGTCGGCGAGGTGAAGTGCACTCTAAAAGAGGAATATAACCTGCGCTATGACCTGCGTTGAGCAGCAGTGGCAAAGCATGGTCGTTACCTGAATTTATAACACCTATTCTGCCTTCCCAACCGGTTTGCAGTAGTACTGAGATGAAGGGTGGCGTCAGCTCTTTCGCATACCAGGGCACCAACTGCCACGCCATCCTGGCAGGTGCCTGCTGCGTGCCGCTGGCCAGCCCTCAACCGTGGGTGTGGCAGCGCAGCCGGCTGTGGTATCAAGCCACCAGCCACCCACTGCTGCAGCAAGCCGCCTTTGCGGCACCACTCGCGGCAGCAGTGGCAGGCGTGCACGTGCAGTGCAGCCTGCAGCAGCCAGCGCTGGCTTACCTGATGGATCACAGCATGCAGGGCAGGGCGGTGGCCCCCAACTCGCTGCTGCTGGAGATGGCGGCAGCCGCTGGTCAGCTGCTGTGTGCGCCGGAGCGCATGCACAACCCAGTGGCGGTCGCAGCAGCTGCCTTCCAGCAGCCGCTGCTTTTGGCTGGGCCCAGCCAGGGCATCGTAGACTGTGGCATTCATCCCAGCAGCGGAGCAGTCGGCCTTACCACCCCTGCTGAACCAAACAACATGAGGACAGCTGTGCACGCCACAGCACGGCTGCAAACGATTGAACCAGCTGATGGGCCAAAGGTTGACCAGCAGTTATCGTCAGCCGCAGCAGGAATGAGCGGCCACATAGCGGCTGCCCTCCTTGGTCACCTGGCTTTAGGTGCCAGCAGCAGCGGTGGCTGCAGTGGCATGGGCGGCAGCAGCAGTACTGCGTTTGCCGCAATCCTCGCAGAACAGCATCGGCACACGGGGTACTGGATCCACCCAGCAGTGGCAGATGCATCCCTGCACCTGGCCGCTGCGCTGCAGGCCCATGCCCAGGGCAGCTTCACAGCGCCCCTTGTGCCCGCGGCTCTGGGCATGTATGCTCCCATGCAGCACCTAGCAGCTCCCATGGCGCATGCTGCTGCAGCCGCAGGGCTGGGCAGCCACATCAGCAGCCATTGGCTGAGCGCTGGCCGCCAGCTGCTTGCGCTGATGGATCATGTTGCCAAAGCCGCGACGGCTGGACAGAGCCTTGCTGCTGTTGTGGCACCACTGGCCTCCAACAGCACCCAGCCGACCTCCCTGCAAAACGGATTGGGTGCTGGCCCTGCTGCCCCTGTTTTGGTTGCCAGCTCAGCAGCCATCGAGGAACAGTTGGCCGACGTGGTGGCGAGTGTGCTGGGCAGGAGCGATGTGCCAGCAGACCAGCCACTAATGGAGGCAGGCCTGGACTCAATAGGTGGGAGGGGGGATGCTGCCACCTCCGCACTGCACAGCATGCTGCGCTGTTTTGTGGTGCTGTCTGTACTTGCCACTCTGCCATCCTGCCATGCGTCGTGTTGCCGCAGGTTCGGTGGAGCTTAGGAATGCCATCAGCGCGCGGTTTGGCATGGAGCTGCCCGCCACCGTTACTTTTGACTACCCCACTATTGAAGCTCTTGCTGGCTTCCTTGCTCAGCGCCTAGCGCATGCGGGGCAGCAGGCACAGCACGTAGAAGACACAATAGCAATAAGCAGCAGTGCACCCCTGGCGCATTCCTGGCTGCTCGAGCGGTGGCAGCAGCAGGGCAATAAGACGGATATAATCGGCTGGGCCACATCTATGGCTGCGGGAGGCGAGCCAGGCGCAAGTGAGGCGCGGTTCCTTGCTTGCTGCTGACTTGGTGGCCTGCTTTCAATTGGGTCATGCTCATCACATGGCCCGAGCTCTGCCTCTCACTGTCCGATTTTCTTGAAGAACACTCCCGTGCACCACCCATGCCGCAGCCATGGCCGACTGCCTCTATGGCGCCACAGACTGCATCGCAGCAGTGCCACTGGAGCGCTGGAATGTTGAGGGTGTGGATGCTCCAACCGACATCCTGCAGGTGCCTGGCATGTGGCCAGCTGGTTGGCTGGTTGGCCGGCCAGATCTGCAGCGTTTGAAATTGCCTCCACTCCATGTCTTACCAGCCGTGCAGCAGTTGAGATGGGGCTGGTTTAATCCTAGCTAACTGGAGCTGCCCGCTGCTGCCCACCCGCCCCGCAGTCCGGTGCCTTGCGGTTTGCTGCCTGGATGGCCGATGCGGCGAGGTTTGATGAGGGCCTGTTCCGCCTGTCACGCGCCGAGGCGGTTGGGCTGGACCCGCAGTGCCGCCTGCTGCTGGAGCATGTATGGGCTGCCATGCAGGTGGGTGATGGCTGGCAGGCCACGTGTTGCACGTCGGGTACAAGGCGGCTGGGGCTTGTTAAGTCGGGTTGCTGTCGTCTAAGTGCATGATTTTGAGGGCACTGCTTCTGCGTCGCAGGATGCCGCTCCTGCACTATCTGGCACCTCCCCCGCCTCGACGGGAACCTACGTGGGCTGCGTGTGGAGCGAGTACCAAGTGCTCCAGGTGCGGCCTGCAAGCTTTTGATGTGCCCCAGTGTGGGCGGCGCAGGTTTACGCAACATTGCCTGTGCACACTGTGCTTGCAAAAGTTAGACACGTGTGCGGCTGTCATCCCACTGGGATGCAGGGCATCTGCTGCACAGCGTCCCTGCCAGTCAGCTCTGTTCACCTCTCTCCCCTCCCTTGCTGCACAGAATAACCAGCGGCTCCAGCCCAGCGTGGCCTCTCTGACTGGCTCAGGCCTGAATTTTGTGGTTGGGCGCGTTTCATACACATTTGGTTTCCAAGGTGAGCTGCCGCATGCATCCCCCAAACTGAAACCGCACCTCAGGGAGATTCACACATGCATGTGATGGAGTTCCTGCATGTACCGCTGCAGGCCCTTGCATTGGCATGGACACCGCCTGCTCCTCCTCGCTGGTGGCCACCCACCTGGGCCATCGCGCCCTGCTGGACGGCGAAACCAGCACATCTGGTAAGGGAGACGATCGGCTGTGGAGGTGCTGTGCTCCTGATGGACTGTTCAGCCCGGTTAACCCGACCCGTTCCTGGTTGGCGTGCTGAAATCCGTCTATGGATGTCGATGCACGCACCGCCCCTGCCCCTGCAGTGTCGGCCGGCACCAACCTGATGCTGGTTGCCTCCACCTCAACCCACCTGGCCCAACTGGGCGCCCTGTCACCCAATGGTCGCTCCAAAACGTTTGATGCCGCTGCCGACGGCTACGGCCGTGGCGAGGCCTGCATCGTGTTTGTGGCACGCCGGCCCGCTGAAGACGGGCTGGCCCCGCTTGCTGTCTTCCACGGTGAGGGCCTGCCTTGCAGCAGTGCATGCAGCTATGTGCGCCTCTATACACTAGTTTGCATCAATAGTTCAGGACCGGGCGGCTTCTCTTCCCCCCGCTGCCTGCAGGTTCGGCCGTCAACCAAGCGGGCCGCAGCAGCGGGCTCACGGCGCCCAATGGCCCTGCCCAAACAGCACTGGTTCGCACAGCGCTTGCCGCGTCAGGCGCAGCACCGCAGGATGTTGGCCTCGTGTCTATGCATGGCACTGGTGAGTGGCAATGGCGGTTTCAGGCTGCCTTTGACCTGTTTGCTGCGCAGCTGTTTGCTGAAGCGGCGACACATGCCTCCCGGTCTTTGCTGCAGGCACACCGCTGGGAGATCCCATTGAAGTCAATGCCTTGGGCCAGGGCCTCGCCGCCGCCATGCCTCGGCCCATCGCACTCTGTAAGTAACTGCGTGCTTAGAATCCTGGTTGATGGCCTTCTTTGACTGACGGGCAATCCCCTCCACCCACTACCTTGTGCAGCCTCAGTGAAGGCCTGCTTCGGCCATACCGAGGGGACGGCGGGTGCGCATGGTGTGCTGGCGGCAGCGCTGGCCCTGGCGCAGCACTCTGCGCCACCCATCATGCATGCCCGCAGCCTAAACCCGTACGTGGCTTCAGCCTTTGAGGAATGGCGTGGTGCCCGCCAAAACGAGCTGCCCCTGGTTGCCAGAGAGGCCGCAGCCTGGCCAGCCGCCTCTCGGTTGCTGGCTGGGTGCAGCTCATTTGGCATGAGTGGCGTGAACGCGCATGCGCTGCTCTCAGCACCTCACACCCAGCAGCATGGGCAGGCAGTGCTGGCTTGGCAGCACCAGCGCTGCTGGCCGGTGCCTGCATCCCACCACATGCTGATGGCTGCCCACTGGGAGCAGGCCAGCATGACAGTCAGGTGAGTCTCACATCGACTCAGTGAACCTCTAACCCTCAGCCGTTGCATGAGACTACCCACCTGGCAGCCCCTCCTCCGCAGATGCCCTCCCATGCTGCTCCACTGCATCTCTGCAGGTTCCAGTGCTCCCTGGCCGCGCCGAGCTTGGCTTACATGCACGACCATGTGGTGCAGGGCACCGGCATCCTGCCGGGTGCCGGCATGCTCGAGATGTGCACCGCCAGGTGGGCTGCATGGGCAGCTGGCGGCGCAGATCTGTGCTCAATGTGGTTGCCAGCACACCTGATGTGCTAACTAGGCATGAGATGTAGTGAGCAGGCGACATTGATACATTGAGCCCCCGTCTCTCCCTCCCTCCTGCAGCGGGCGTACCCTGGTTGGAGACGCCGCACCGGGCAAGCTGGCATGCCTCATTGGCTGCTCCATCCCTGCACCCGTGGTGCTGACCCTGTCTGCTGTGGTCCAGCTGGACTTCCAAGTCAGCGCAGCCAGCGGGGAGGTGCAGCTGCGCAGCACCGGTCCCCGGGGTGCTGCGCTCAAGCTGCACTTCAGGGCGTCTGTCAGCTGCATCCGACAGCAGGCAGCCACGGCATACAGCCCCAGCAGCCTCTGGCCAGCCGTGCATCTCCACATCAGTAAAGCCCCTGGTTGGGCGCATGCTCCAGGCGTCCGTTGTACCGCCACCATCTCTTTGGACCAGCCGGGCTTGGGCAGCGGCTGGCTGGCACACCCGGCGGTTGCAGACAATGCGCTGCAGCTTGGCCCGGCCACTGGTGATGTTGGCAGGGAGGACAGTGCCGATGTGACCCGCGTGGTGGCCGGCATTGCTGCAGCTGCAGCAACTGAGCAGGTGGGCGGTGTGCATGTCTCTTTTGCACTTCTTGTGGGATGCACGCTCCATTGGGTCGTAAGATGTGCTTCCACTGCTCCTCCAACGATCTTCCTGGCATTTGTTTTGCATCTGCAGGTGCAGCTGCGCGGGTCGGCATGGACCTGCACCGAGCGTGCGCCCATGGCACCTGGAGGCAACATTTACACTTCCCACTGGCTGGGCGGCGCTGCAGGCACCACCGGTCTGCACATTCGGGACCTGTGTGCCAAGCCCATCCAACTGAGCAGCAGTGTAGCTGAATCTGCAGCAGCAGCGGACCGCAGCCGCATCATTTATGAAACTGAATGGCAGGCGGTGGGCAGCCATGCCTTGCCGCATGCATCAGTGCAGGCGGTCAGCTCCCAGCTGCCTCAACACGCAGTATATGTGCTGGCCCAGCCTCAGGAGGCAGCAGTGCAGTTTGACCTCCGCCTAGCGACCAGAGCAGCCGTGAACACAGCAGCTTCTGGTGCAGCTGCCTTTGCGTGTGCAGCACACACTGTGCTGCTCCAAACAGCTGTGGCCCAGGCACGCCGAGGATCCAGCTTGCAGCTTCTAACGCATGCCTCCCAGCCAGTGGCACGCGCGCCTGCCGGCTGCCAAGCGCATGCCGGTGTCGCTGGTGTGGCGCTGGGCATGCAAAGCATGATGCGTGTCGCCGCCCAGGAGTTTGCTGCTGTCCAGTGGGGCAGCGCTGATGTGGGCACGTCCTGCCCGCTGCCACCCGCCAGGTGAGTGTCCAGCTAGCCGGTGGGTGCAAGGGCATGACTGCCCAGCTTTGAGGGTCCTGCTGGTGCCATCGCACAATGTAGCGATCTGCCTTGTGCAACATCATCCCTTCTGTGTTGCCTGCCGCAGGAGCCACGCTGCTGGAGAGCTGCAGCAGCACGCAGTTGAGGCGGCAGGCCTTGACATGTACGGCCGGGCCCTGGTGGCCAATGCCTGGCTGGGTCCCCGCCTGCTGGCTCGTGAGCCAAGCCCTGCTACAGCCGCACAGCACACAGCTGAACCGCACCCGGCAGCCAGCTTCTTGGGCGGCTCTGTTGTGGTCACTGGGGGCATGGGGGCCCTGGGCACTGTAGTGGCCCAGTGGCTGGCCGGCCTGGGAGGCTGCGAGCTCTGGCTGCTGGGTCGCACGGGCCGCACAGGTGGGCTGAGCTGGCTCATGGCCGGCGTTTTGTGGAAGCTGCCCGGTTAGGCGTGGAAGCTGCCCACAGCATCAATCGCATGCAGCCACAGTCAATAAAGTGTCCCATCCCCTTTGTGTGCAGGAGGCGACCCTCTGCCCTCTGCCCTCTACCTCAGCGGCTGTGCAGTCACCTGCAGCAAGGGTGACACCGCGGCGGCTGAGGAGGCAGCTGCTGTGCTGGAGTCTGCTGGCGCAGCTGGTGCCATGCGCTTGCAAGGCATCATGCACGCAGGGGCAGTGCTGGACAGCAAAGTCATTGCCAACATTTCTGCTGCCTCCATCCGAGCAGAGTTTGCGGGTGAGAAGAAGGGACTCGGGACTCTGCTGCTGCACCGCACAACTTGCATGCACAGGCGCACAACACACTAAGTGTCTGCAACCATGCTCTCGTGGATTGTCGTTTCCCATACAACGCAGGCAAGGTGTATGGTGCTCAGAACCTGCTGCAGCTGTCTTCCAGAGCTGCACTGTCCGCCTTCCATCTCTTCTCTTCCCTGGCGGCGTTCAGCGGTGCCGCCGGGCAGGCCAGCTATGCGGCAGCCAATGGCACGCTTGATGCTTGGGCACATGCCTCGCAGGTGGGCTTGGCCGTCTTGTTGACTGGCTTGGCAATGCAAGTGCGGTTGGCTCGGCAATGCAAGTGCCAGCTTCAGCAAGCGCTCTCCATTCCTGATCTCCAAGCTCGTGCCAACCTGTCATTGTGCTGTCTTTGCTGCTTGCAGGGCCAAGGCCGCCCGGGCCTGGCGGTGCAGTGGGGCAACTGGGGCGGCGGCGGCATGGCTGTGCGCAACAAGGGC
Organism: Chlorella sp. CH2018; assembly: GCA_009928355.1. NCBI lineage: Eukaryota > Viridiplantae > Chlorophyta > Trebouxiophyceae > Chlorellales > Chlorellaceae > Chlorella > Chlorella sp. CH2018. The sequence continues at coordinate 6,463 of VIYQ01003469.1, read as the reverse complement.
TTCATCGAGCGCATGGAGCGCATGGGGCTTGGCATCGGTGAGCTGCATGGCTGGGCTTGCCTAGGCTTGCGAGGCACGCCGTGTGGGTCAAGGTGTGCAACTGCTGAGGGTGCCATGTCCGCATGTATTGCCCCTCACACCTTTGTTGTGCAGTGGATCCGCACGTGGGCCTGACCGTGATGGCCCGCCTGCTGCATGAGGTGGCCACCGCTGCCAACCTGTGGAGTTGGCAGCAGGCCGTCTTCACTGGTGAGCTGGGTGATCGGCTGGGTGGCTGGCACAGTCTGGAGACGGGGACTGAGGTGGGCACTGAGATACGCGCCGCATATGACCAGCTTTGACGAATGCGCTCACTCTGCTTGCAGGCAATGTGTTCCTGTGGGACAACATCACACCCAGCCTGCCATCTGTGCCGCCCTTCTTGGAGGAGTTCAAGCGCAGCAGGTGAGGCAGGGATGGCGGAAGGGCGTAGCGGACGTGCATGCTGGCCAGGCGTGCTCAATCAGGGGTGTTCAATCGGTGACACGGCTCCGCTGCTTTGCAGGCCTGCCGCCTTGAAAGCCGCATCCAGCGCAGCGTCTCCTGCTGGCCCTTCCAGCCAACCAGCAAAGGCTGGCACCCTGCCGCGCCGCCGCCCCGCCGGGGGCCGCAGGAGGCAGCTGGCAGGCCAGGCGGCAGCCCTGCCTGCTACCTCGCCTGCTGCTGTGGATGCTGAAAGCCAGGCGCAGGCGGTGCTGTCTGTCATCCTTGGAGTCATTTCCAGCCTGGGAGGCACAGCAGCCGATGACCAGCCGTTCATGGAGGCTGGGATCGACTCCCTGGGTGAGCTTTTTACCACAACACACAATTGCATGGGCAGCTTGTGTGGTCCAAGTCAGCAGCATTGCTGCCTTGATGCTTTGATCTTCACCTCACACAAGCCATGGCACTGTTGCACATTTTTTGCAGGTGCTGTCCAGCTGCGGAATGAGCTGTCTGCCAGCTTTGGTGTGGAGCTGCCCCCCACAGTGACGTTCGACTACCCCACTCCCGCTGCCCTGGCCCATTTCATTGCTGGGCAGGCGGCAAGCCCCCCGTCTGATGCCCTGCCTGCAGCCAAGCAACTGGCACCTGCAGATGTTGTCGCTCCAGCGCAATCTGCGACAGCAGCTGTCGCTCAAGCTGCAAGGTCTTATGCAGCGGATGTGGCAGCATCAGTGGCGTCCATTGTTGCTTCAGTGATAGGCTCCGAGGTGGCTCCAGATGAACCGCTGATGGCGGCGGGCCTCGACTCCCTCGGTCAGTCCCCTCTCCTGCCTCTGAACCGCATGCATACATCTATGATCTTTGCGCTTGCGTGAGCATTCTGCCTGCGACGCATTAAGTTGAGTTCAGTTCTGACCAATACGCAACTGCAGGTGCCGTCCAGCTGCGCAATGCCATCACCGAGCGGTTTGGTGTGGAGCTGCCTGCCACAGCTGCCCTGGACTTCCCCACCGTGCTGGCCCTGGCTGGCTATGTGGCGCAGAGCCTGGCGCCCGCAACCGAGCAGAGCAGTCCTGGAGCTCTGGGCGCTGCGGTCAGCTTGAGCGCTGTGTGGAGTGAGGGCTCCGGTAAGACTGGTCGGCGGTTTCATGTTTGTGCTGTGCCTCGATGCTTTGCAACTCGAGCTCTGCACACTGCCAGGACAAGCTGTGCTCGACCTTCAACCGAGATTTTGGCCCACTGCTGTGCAGAGCCTGGCGAGGCAGTGACCCAGGTTGTGGGCGTGAGCTGCACCTACCCAGGCCCCGCGGCGACCGGTGGGCTGTCTGGCTTCTGGGGTGCGGCTGTGGCAGCCATAGACCTGCCCGCTGTTATTCCATTCGATCGCTGGGCGATTGAGCAGCACTACTCCCCGGACGTGGCAGGTGGGTGATTGGGGGGTGCATTCCGTCCAGCAGCAGACATTCTGTAGCAGCATTGCTTATGGTGTGCACAGAGAGTGTGGGCCATGGGTCTCATCTTTGCAACCCCATTCCAACCTGCCATTCGTATGCGTTCAGTGGGCAAGATGTCCGTCCGCTTTGCTGGCTTCCTGCCCGGAGTGGACACATTTGATGCCGCGCTGTTCAGGTAAGTTTACCAGCTCGACAGCAGATCACGGTGCTCTGTCTGTGTTCGGATGGTTTCCGCAGCTGCCATTCTGCTTGGGGTCAGCGATCCATCCGCCTTTTGCTCCCCTCGCAGGCTGTCCCCCACTGAAGCATCGTTCATGGACCCACAGTCTCGCATCCTGCTGGAACAGACCCACCTGGCACTGCTGAGTGCCGGGAGCCGTCGGGAGGCTGCCGTGCCTGCCGACACCGGCGTGTGAGTTGGAGGGGCATGGGTCCTTGTTGCGGTGGCGCTCGCCATACAGCGACAATAATTCGACCGCATGGCACATGCTCCACGTGCCTCACTGCCTCTGCCTTTGACGTGCTGCCCCTTTGCCGCAGCTACGTGGGCGTGATGCACATGGAGTTCCTGCAGTACCTTGCCATGCACGGCGTGCCCGTCGGCCCCAGCGTGACCACAGGCAATGGCATGGACTTCCTGATCGGCCGCCTGTCCTATACCTTTGGCCTGACCGGCCCCTGCATCAGGTGAGAGTGTGGACGCACGTTACAGATGTCTCAGCCTGTGGTGGTCTTTCTGTGTGAAACCTGTCCCTCACGTCTCCCTCGCAATGCAGCACACACACCGCCTGCTCCTCCTCCCTGGTGGCAACCCACGTGGCTCACACTGGCCTGCTGAATGGAGAGGCTCAGGCGGCAGCCGCGTGTGGCATCTTCATGATCCTGCTGCCGGGGACGATGAGTGGCATCAGCCAGCTGCAGGTGGGAACGCAAGCATATCTGAAACGCCCAGCACTCATGTCGTATGCATGCGGCGCTGAACGCCTTGCTTGAAACACGAAGCACATGACAAAGAATGCGTTGCTGAGTTGCTGCCATGCAGGCGCTGTCTCCGGTTGGCCGCTGCAAGACGTTTGATGTCTCAGGGGACGGCTACGGCCGTGGCGAGGGCTGTGCGGTGGCAGTGCTGCAGCACGTTGATGATCAAGCTGCTGCATTGGCCTACGTGCACTGCACGGTAGTCAACCAGGACGGGCGCAGCAGCAGCCTTACTGCTCCAAACGGCCCCAGCCAGACCGCGCTGGTGGCAAGCGCTCTCAGCCGCATCGGTGGGTGCTGTGGAGATGACTTGCACATTGATGTGTAGCTCCAAGGATCGCCAGCAGTTGGCCAGACCTGTGCTCCCCCTGGCTGCTCTGCAGGCGCGGCGCCCGAGGCAGTGGCTTATGTTGCAGTGCACGGCACCGGCACTCCACTGGGGGACCCTATTGAGATGGGTGCCCTAGGCCAGGCTCTGTCTGGCCGGGCCTCGGCTGCCATTCCTGCACCTGCCCTGCATCAGCTGACCGTCGGGTCGGTCAAGTCTTGCTATGGCCACACCGAGGGTGCAGCGGGCCTGACGGGCGCTCTGCTGGCGCTCCAGGCCATGCGCAGTCAGGTGGGTTGTGAGGCAGCACACGGGCGCCAGCTGCCTGCTCTGACCTGCATGCAGTTTATGCCGGGTGCACACAACGGCTGGTGCGCGTGTTCCACGGAGATGCCACCCACCACACGTCACACGCAGGGCTGCACCCCTATCCTCCACCTGCGCTCCATCAACCCGTATGTGGAGTCTACCTTTGCGGACTGGCGTAAAGCCCACCACCTGGCCGCAAATGCTGGCCGACAGGCCGCTCCTCTGCCGCTGCCGGGGGCGGCAGACAGCCCTCCTCTGGCCGGCACCAGCTCATTTGGCATGAGCGGCGTGAATGCATGCGCCCTGCTGGAGGCGGCTTCTGCGGCTGAACAGCCGTCTGATGCGGAGACACCTGCACTGCACCGGCAGCGGCACTGGGCGCTGGTTCCTGCCCTGTACTTTGCTCAAAACGCAGCAGTGGGCGGCAGCACTCGCCACAGTCTGTGCAGCTTCGCAGCCAGCCTGGCTCGGCCTGGGCTGGCCTACTTATGGGATCACCAGGTGATTAGGCAACATGCAGTACTGCTACTAGCGCTCTTGGATTGACAGACGCACGGCTGGCTTGCCGCTGTTTTGTTGCGGTTCCACTGGTGTGCAAGCCTGGGTGTGTCATGCTCTGAAGATGTCAAATGCATGCCTTCCTGCTGCAGGTTGGCGGGCGAGTGCTCCTCCCGGCCACCGCTATGTTTGAGGCCTGCGCTGCGGCAGCCAAACTACTTGCCGATGTGGTGCCGTCCAGCACTCCTGTTCTGCAAGGGCTCAGCATTGGCCAGCCCCTGATGATGCCACACCCAGGATCTTTGGTGCTGGAGGCTGTGCTGGATCTGAAGGAAGGCAGCGCACAGCTGCTTAGCGGCGGCGCAACGCACAACCACAGCAGCCTGCATTGCAACGGGCACTGCAGCATGCTGCGGCAGCAAGCAGCCGCAGATGCACCAGCCCCAAGCAGCAGAGGCAAGCAGTTGCCAACGGCCTTTGGTTCAACCAGCCCGTTGAACTCGGCAGTCGCCAGCATGCAGCCAGCAGCACTGGCGGGTGTGTGGCTGCCACATGCAGCCCAGCAGAATGGCTACTGCCTGCAGCCGGCCGTGGCAGATGCCACACTGCACCTGTCTGGTGCCTTCGGCAGCAAGGGCGCTCCGCTTCAAGTTCCAGTAGGCATGGCAGCACTGGCTGCCGACAGTCCCAGTGGCAGCCACAGCTGTTGGGTGTACCCATCCGCCATGCCCCTGCCTGCTGAGTCAAGCGGCCAGGGCAGCTCATTGCTCAACTTCCGACTAACAGACCAGCAGCGGCTGCTACTTATGCAGCTGAGTAACTTAGCTGTGAAAGCGGTTGCCACGTCACTGCCTGCAAACCACTCAGTTGCTGAAGCCAGCAGCCAGCAGCCGGCTGCCGACCTGCTGTACGTCACCGATTGGCAGGCGGAGCAGCCAGCAGCTTGGACGGCTGCAGCCTGCCCACAGCAGATGCACACATGGCAGCTGGCCAGCGACCATGACTCAACTGCAGCTACCATGCTCGCCAGCAGGGCCCACAGCCCAGCGGCAGTGGTGAGCGCAGCATCTGCTGGCCTGGGCCTGCTGCAGCGGCTGCTGGTGCGGCAGGGCACCGCACCCATCTGCCTGCGCATTGCAGCAGCCCCTAGCCCGCTGGTCAGTGCAGGAGGGTGGCACTCAGCAACCGCAGCAGCCGCAGCTGCCTCGGTAGCTGCCCTGGCCAAGGCCGCCAGCATGGAGTTTGCCAGCGCCGGCCTGTCCAGCTGCAGCCTGGATGCCCTTGCGCCTGGTGCTGCTGCCGCCCTGCCCTCACCAGCAGACACCCTTGGCGCAGCCGCCACCCAGGGTGCTGTGCTGCGTGCCAAGCTGCTGCGCCAGCCGGCACTGGTCATGCTGCCCAACAGCCACCTGCTGCCCATGCCTCGAGGCAGCCTGGCTGACCTGCGGCTGGTGCCGCACGAGCGAAGCGCCCCCGGCCCCGGCGAGGTCAAGGCAAGTGGCGCAGCGCAGATGAGCAGCTGCCGATGAGTATCCTTTGTGTTGGGCTGTTTGCAACTATGCACCTGATCTCTCTGCCTCCCTGTCGCAGGTTGCGGTGCGTGCGGTGGGCCTCAACTTCCGAGATGTGCTGAATGTGCTTGGCATGTACCCTGGCGACCCAGGCCCTCCCGGGGCAGACTGTGCAGGCGTGGTGGAGGCGGTTGGCCCCGGCCTGCAAAGTGCTGCTGTCGGTGAGCTGTGTGCACGGGTTGGGAGGGCGGTGTTTATCAGGAATTGCCAGGAGATCTCTAGGCATCCAGCTCACACCGTTTGCCCCACGTTCATCACGCAGGGGACGCTGTGTTTGGGCTGGCGCCTGGCTGCCTGGGGCCCTGCGTGTTTGTGCCTGCTGGCCTGCTGGCGCCCATGCCACCGCACCTCAGCTTTGCGGCCGTGGCAACCACCCCAACCGTCTACACCACCGTGTTTGCGGCGTTCCAACAGGGCCGCGGTGTGGGCCCCCACACACGCGTGCTGGTGCATGCCGGCACAGGTGGCGTGGGCCTGGCGGCCCTTCAGGTCGCCACCGCGCTTGGCTGCCGTGTGCTGGCAACGGCTGGCTCCCCAGCCAAGCGGGCGACGCTGCGCTGCTCGGGTGTGCTTGCTACTGCTGACTCTCGATCAACAGACTTTGCCGACACGGTGGCTGTTGCCACGGCGGCTGGAGGCATCGACCTGGTGCTTAACTCCCTGACCTCACCTGGTGGGTGCGGGATTGTTTGTGTCGGGTATGGGGTTGAAAGCTCATGCAACTGGCCTGTCCAACGCATGCTTGGTGTGACACTCTCTGCATCCTGTCTCGCACCTGTCTTCAGGCATGGTGGCAGCCAGCCTGGCTGGGCTTTCGCTCGGCGGGCGATTTGTTGAGATTGGCAAGCGTGACATCTGGT
>VIYQ01003468.1:0-13870 GCA_009928355.1 Chlorella sp. CH2018 | reverse complement strand
GGCGGGCCGGGCGCGCAGCCACTGGCCGGAAATTGCCCAAGCGCGGTGGGGTGGCCGGAGCGACGCATGGCATGCACAGTCGGGCGGCTGCGGCCGCCCACCTTGAACTGGAACATGCGAAAATCATCGGTGGAGTATTCTGGCGCATTCAGCTCGCTGGTGGAGTACGGCAGCGACTCGTCGGCGGAGTTGAGGCCCACGGCGGCGGCCGCGGCGTACACCGCCGCGCCGCCGTCACCAAACAGGTCCTGCGGCAGGGGCACAGGCGGCATGGCGGGCGGTCAGCGGCCTGCTGGGGGCTCGCGGAGGGGGCTGCAATGCGCCGCGCGTGGACCCGACGCGCGCAGCGGCTGCCCTGGGCTCTGGGAACGTGGGCGACCTCCGCGGCGCCCGCGCCGACTTGCAGCGGCCTGGCGCGCCCCACCGAGCTGCCTGCCACCTGTAGGGCGCCGCTGGGGGCCCGCAGGGCACGGGGCACACACTCGGCAAATGACGCAGCCCGCACCTCGTCCAGGCCGCCGTGCTGCACGCCGCTGACACCGTAGAGCAGGTGCGCCATTGCGTGGGGGCGTGGGGGCGGCGCGGGGCCGCAAGCGCGAGAGTGGGGCTCAAGCCGCGTGCCTAGCAGCCCATCAGGGGCTTGCCGCGCGCTGAAGGGGTCTAGGGGTGACTCGGAGCCGGAAGACAACGCAAACTGGCCAGGCGGTGGTCGCGGAAAGATCCGTGAAAATCGGCTCGACCTGATGCAGTGCTGGCACGGGGCCTCATGGGGCCTCAGACCGACCGATTGTTGTGCATACATTCAAGGGGCAAGCGGTGAAGGCGCCACGTGCAGCTGGGCCGCCCCCATATCCCCGCCGCCGGCGCCCTGCGCCCCCTATCGCTTTTGCGCAAGCTCCCCGCCCTTCCACGTAACGAATTTTGCTGCTGCTGCTGCTGCTGCTGCTGCTGCTGCTGCTGCTGCTGCTTGACTGCTCCTGGAAGGACTCACAGACCCAGCTCCCAACGTGCCCGCCATGCCACTGCCCTCGCCGCCGCCCTCGCCGCTGCTCCGCCTCCCGCCGGCAGCCCGTTTTGCAGGGTGGTGCGGCAGCCTGTGGCGGAGGATGCCATGGAGCAGGCGGAAAATGATGGCCAGCTGCAGCCGGGCATGGGCATGGCAATTGACTCTGCCCCAACGACAGCCAGGCTGATGCGGCCCAGTCGGTGCTGCAGCTGCTGCCCACGAGGCTGGCACAATCGCATGCACATCGGCGCCCCTGCTGCTCATGATGGTGGCACAATTGACATGCCATCGGTTGTACGTATGGGCAACCCGGTATGAGCACCAAGAACCTGCTGCTGACATGCTGTCGCTTGGCCTGCTGCCCGCTGGGCGCAAACCTGAGGGTGTGCACGTCTCACCCGCTCCCCACTCATTTGTGCTCCGAGCAAGGTGTTTACAGTGGACTGGAATTGCAAGGAGACCAGTATGGCAGGCTTGCTATGCCGGCCAGGGCGCATGGGCTGCCTGCCGCCCTCCTCGCTAGCTGTCCTCCTTCCGTTTGGTATAGTCCTTGGGCAGCGGCCTGCACATGGGGGAACCGCGGTAGCGGTGCATGATCACACGCACACCCTCTGGCAGGCCAACAACTTGCTCCACAGCAAACCCTGGACCCTCCGCGCAATCCTGTCCACCGGTTCAGCTGCAGTCTGTCGCAAACAGCCCACCACCGCCAGCACGCCCGCACCGCTGGTTGTTCTCGCCGGGCGGCGCAAAGCGGTCAAAGCCCTCCTGCTCAATGCGCTTCTGCCGCTCCTCCTCGCTGCACAACAGCGTAACAAGGCGCAGGCGGCAGGGACGTAGCTGGTGAGCAAGGCGTGCGGCTTGATGCACGAGCCTGGTTTCAGCTCAGTGGGGTTGATACTGCCAGATTTGCATCCGCCATGCAGCACCATATCGACCACAGCGGGCACCACTGCATCAGCACCCCAGCCCCTCACCGCTTCTTGCGGATCAGCGCCAGCCGCTCCATGTCCTGTGCAGCGGGCGCAGAGGGCACAGCGGTTGAGGGCGGGCGCCAGCGGTGCTAGCAGTGCCGGCATCATGGGCACAACATGTGTAGCGCAGGCCAAGCACACAGCCAGGCTTGGAGTATTGGTAGTGCTGGCCGGGCGGGGCAGCCTGCACAGGGTGGAAGTGGAGTGCTGCTGCCCCAGCCAATCCACCTGTGCAAGGCGGCATGAAAACATCTCGCAGCGGCGCCACAAGGACGCTGGCCCACCTGAGCACATCTTACTCCAATGCATCTGAATGCAGCTGGAAAACACACCACACCACACCACACCACACCACACCACACCACACCATACCACACCAGCCTGCTTGCTGCTGTCAGCCTGCTGTCAAGCATCCTACCTTGCGCATCTGCTCCGGGTCCGGCTCCTCTTCCTTCTTACGCCGCGGCGCGGCGGCGGGCTGCGGCCGCTGCGGCAGCTCCTCTTCCTCCTCGCTGCTGCTCTCCTCCTCGCTGCCGCTCTCTGCTGGGCAGGTGGAAAACGAAGGGTGCAGTTCACAGCAGGACGGATGTTGGCTGCAGGCTGGCAGCAGGGCTGGCAGCAGGCCACCAGTCCAACAGGCAGCCAACCAAACGAAAACACCACCCAGCTGCCTTTGCTCACCCTCTTCCGAGTCGGTGGGCATCTGGCCGGCCTTGGGGTTCTGCACAGGCAGCGCAACCAGCGCTTTCACTTGCTTGAGAGAGCAGTGCTGCCTCCTCTCCCACTGCAAGCAGCCAGCGCGGCGCCGCCGCTGGGCAAGCCAGTCTGCTCCCGCTCAGCCCCTCGACAGGGCCGCACACCGCACCTGGATCATGACCACCTTGGGCTGCTGCTCCTGCTCGGCCCCGCTCTCCTCGCTGCTCTCATCCTCGCTGTCAGACGGCGGCAGCAGGCCCGCCGTGCGCGGCTGCTCGCCTGCGGCACAGGAAGGGCGGCAAGAGGAGGTGACGAGCGGCCGCGGCGGCGGCAAGCGCAGAGCGCACAGCAGCCCCCTGGCGCGCTTTACATGACTCTTCCAACGGTTCACCATGCACCGAAAGCACGCGGCAGCGCCCGGAGGGCCTGCAGGCGCGGGAGAGTGCGGCATGTCCTGCTGCAGCGGCGCTGCCGCTGGTTCTACCGCTGCATGGATCTCCCTGCTCTCACCGACGGGAGGGCGATAGTCGAACTCGTCCTCGTCGCGGCGCCCCCGACCGCGTCCCTTGCCCTTGAACTTGCCCATCCCGGCGATCCCTAGAGGCCCAGCAAGCAACGGAGAATCGTGAGCGGCGCGATCGCCAGCCCAGCGGCTGGCAATGTAGTGTAGGCGGGCGCCATGGCGGCGGCGGCAGCACCCGGAGCGCTGCTTGCCGCTCCAAGTCATCCAGTCTGCAGCAAGCTATGCAGCAGACTGAACCCCCCTGCATCTGAAGCATGCTCCTTTATCACTGCGACAGCAGCGGCCCCAACCCTGCTATGGTCGCTGCGCAGCTGAGTAGCGCCGACATGTCGTTTGTTGCAGAGAGGAAGAGCAGGGGTACAAGGGAAATGAGATGCAATCACAGGGCAACTAAATGGTACAACAGGGATGCAAACAGTACAGTGGCTGCATGAGTAGCCCATGTGGCACCTCAACGCTGCCACCTCACGCCGCAGCGGGTGCTGCCCCCGAGGCCGCGTCCGCTGGTGCACCAGCCTCTCGACCGCTGGGCTGATCCAAGAGGGTGCGCTGCGGCTGCGTGTTCTGCGGCGCTACAGGCGCCACCTCGATGCGCCAGCGCAGCCGCAGCTCTTCAAGGTTGTCCTCAAAGTGCTTCTCATCTGAAAAGCAGGCAGAGGGGAGAGGGATGCACCGTGATTGCACATGCGGTTGGGGGCCGACCAGCTAACAGCCCACAGCAAAGGCGCCTCCACTCCCACACCAATCATGCGCAACCCCGCACCGCACGACAAGCTCACAGTAGATGCACATGAGGTCGGGGGCGCGGGCGCCCGCACGCAGCGCCCAGGGCAGGAACTCTCGGTTCAGCAGCACGCGGTCCTGAAGGCGGGGCGGCAATGAAGGGAAGAAAACAGGCACTGACTTCAGTAAAACCCCAAGCATGTAACAAGAAACAGCTAGGCCCGCTACGCGTGGCTGTCGGCAGGTCAACAGCAGAGCAGTAGTGCAGGCAGCGACTACTGGTCAGCCGCCCCACCTCTGGCTTGAAGCGCCACTCGCCGGCCAGCACCGCCAGCCCTGTCATGGGCAGCCCCGTCTGCGGGGGCGGAGGGAGGGCACGACAGTCGACTTGGTAAGCTGCGGCATGAAGGGCAAGCTGCCAAGCCCTGGGCGGTGTGCCTCTCTTGTGCTCTGCCTGCCGACAGGCTGGGCAGTGGAGTTGGCTCCCCACCCAGCCAGCCCCGCTCCGACACTGAACAAACACGTGCCTCCCACCTGCACAAACTCCACCGCCTTGAGCGCCACCTCCCCAAAGCCGTTGGTGTGGCAGCCAAACAGCACGTGCCAGAAGTCATGGACCTGCGATCGGTAAGGTTTGGCGTCTAAGTGGTGCCGCAATCCAGTTTGCAGGCCGGTGAACACGTGTGGGAACCAGCGCACATGGCTTGTGGCCAGCCATGGGTGCCTGCAGTGCTGCTGCTGCTGCTGCTGCTGCTGCGCGCAAGCGGCCAGCACACCTGGCGGGCGCGGGTGATGACGTACGCCAGCTCAGGGTCGTCGATGAACCTGAAGAGAGGAGCGTAGTTGTGCAGTGCCACTTCCGTCGGTGAAACGCCTATGCCAGATTGGTGGCAGCCTCTGCCGCGCCCCGCTCGCAGGCACCGCCTGCACACCCCCTCCCACCATGCCATACAGCCAACCCCACCTGCAGGGCGGGCGGCCGCTGGCCAGGAAGCCGCGGGAGCCCATGAAGCGAGCGTATGCGCCGCCAAACGTGTGCTCGGGCATATCCCAGCAGGGTGCCACCACATCGTCCTGCAGGGCGCAGGGCGCATTGGGGCGCATCGGGGCGGCAGCTCAGCCGCACGTGTGGTCCGGCATGCCCCAGATGCAGCAAAAGTGGTGGGAACTAGGTTTCCCGCAACGACCCATAGCGGTGACGGCTTCATCGCGAGTTCCACACCGCAACGCAGCAGGCAGCTGCTCTCTCACTGTGATGAGCGGCCGGTCCGCCAGGATCTGCCGCCCCACCTCCGACCGCCGCATGCGCTCCCGCATCGCAATGATGGCGGGCAGGCCTGCGGGCAGGTCAGTTGGCCGGGCATGGGTGCGGCAGGAGCTTAGAGGGCGCTTGGCGTGCTACTCCCTGGGCATGACTGGTGCGATGACTAGCATGTTGACGTGTGTGAACTTTGTCATTTGGCAACGGTCCTCTGATCCACCGCGACTTGCAGTGTACCCACCCCTCCCCTGCTTCACGCACCTGTGGTCTCCCCGGCTGACGCCACCAGGTCGCCGCGCCAGGGGTTGCGGAATGCGCCCCACAGGCTCAGCAGTGCCACCGCGCCCTTCTCCAGCCCGTTCAGCGGCACATGGGTGGGGTAGGCTGGCGCCGCAGGCCTGGGGAGCGGAGTTGGCAAGGAGGTGGGGAATGGTCGTCCAGGCGGCAGCAGGAGCGGCGGCGGGCGGCGGCGACAGGGCGCAAGCTGGAGCACCCCTGCCTGTAGTTTCACGCAGTCAGCGGCATCTCAATGCGCCGCCCTGTGGGCTTGCCTGGTCACCAGGCCGCTCGCTGCCTCCAGCAGCCCCGAGAGCGGGCCGCCCGAGGCCCACCGCGGGTGCTGGACACCTGCACAGTGGTGCAGACATTGTAATGCAAAGATCAGGCCGCGAGATGCCGTGGAGGCGCCAGGCAACACGCGCGGGTCTGCGACTCACCCAGCAGCGCGCTGCAGGGGCCCTGGCTGCGCAGGAGCGCACGAGCAGCCATGCTGGTGGATTGGTGCGTAGCTACACGTTTCGCGGGAGCCTGCACTCGCGGGGTTTGGACCGCCGCCCACCGCACCTGCTGCGCTGCTGACCGCAGCGGGCTCGATGCCCTGCCATTGCCTCTCGGTGCTCTAAAGTCCCATGGGATGGTAACAGTCAAGGGGAGGTCGTGTGATAGTGGAGTTTGTCAACAAAAGTCAGGGTGGCTGGCTGATGTTCGGCCACTACGCCTGCCCAGGAGCAGCGCCTGTGCCGCCGCCGCTGACCAGAGCCGCGGGCCGCGCCTTCAGGCCCAGCACTTGCACCAAGCGCGCCTCCACGCCACCCAGCATGGGCAGCACCGCTGCCTGCATCTGGCTGCTGCTCTGCGCCGCGCGGGTCAGCTCCATACACAGCGCCCTGCAGGCGGTAGGATGGCAGGCAGGGGGAGAAAGCACTAGTAAGAGTGGCAGCCAGGTCATGACCTGCACTGCGGCTCTTCAACGGCACTGGTCCATCCCGCCGCTGTCAGCTCCAGCAACGTGGCAACAGCATGCTGGTCTGACAGCTCTCAAACCAGCACTCCCCACAACCAGACAGCCACACACGCGCCACCCCACCTGACTTGCAGGTCCAGCTGCGCGCTGCGGGCCTTCTCCAACAGCAGCTCCCGCTCAAACTTGCGGCACAGCTCCGCCAGGCTGCTGCCATCTGGCAGCCCACCAGGGACTGCACCTGATCTGCCGTTATTGCCGTCTTCAGCAGAGCATGGCGACCCCGCCGCTGCCGCTGCCGCAGCCAGCGCTTCGGCCGCTTGTACAGCTGCTGTTGCAGCTGAGCTGCTGCCGCCGCTGCCGCCTGCCGCACTGCTGCCCAGTGGTGCAGAGCTTGAGGCGTGTGCAGCGGGGATGCTCCATGTGGCCGACTCCTCCAGCAGGTCTTTCAGCCGCTCATTCTGAGCCAGGCTGGCCTGCGCCTGCGCCTCCCACTTGGCCGCCGTGTCGCGCAGCTGCGCCAGCGACTGCAACACCAGGCAGCGCACACAGCAGATTAGCGGGCGCACATGCAACACAGCGGGAGCACACATGCGATGCCGCACAGAATCTCGGCTGGGAGCAGATGGCCGCCATGCGGCCCGCTGGGTCCGCAACCATCACCCCCTGCCGCTTGCTGCTCCACCTCGCCCACCTCAGCTAGCGCGGCGTTGTCGCCCGAGAGCCGCTCAATCTCGGCTGCCTGCGCATCAAACGCGCCAATCAGCTTGTCCCTGCTGGCCTTGAGCGCCGCAATGCGCGCCTGCAGCGCCTCCACCGCCTCGCCTCCCTCCAAAGAAGCCAGCGAAGGGGAGGCCGGCAGGCCGCCCTTGTCTTTGCCGCCCTTGCCCTTGGCTTTCGCCTTGAGCTGCTCAATCTTGGCCTGCGCCTTCAATAGCTTCTCGGTGGCCGCCACAGCCTCCCGCTCAGCTGCTTCAAGAGTGCGCACAAGCTCCTCGCTGTGGCAGGTGGCGGCCAGGTGTGGGGCATGGGGTCAGTTGAGGCAGTGGTGTTCAGCCAGCAGCGTTGGCGGCTGCTCAACAAAGCTGCCGCAACCAGGAACAGAAGTAAGGCGCACCCCTCAACCACCGAAGCACCGTAAAAATAGGATCGCAGCAACCTGGCCCACCTGCGCTGCCGCTCCTGGTCCAGCGCCGCCAGCAGCACCTCGGCATCAGCTGCCTCCTCCTCAGTCAGCTGCCGCCGCTGTGGACTGGGTGACGCCCCAGCAGCTGCCGCCTGCTGCCGCTCGCCCTGTGCCGCACCTTGCTGCCCTCCAGCCCTGCCGCCTGCAGCCTGTAGCTGCTGCTGCGCTGCCGCAGCGGCAGCCTGAGCGGTGGCCGCCTCCTCTTCCGCTTCCAGCACTCGCTTCTCAGCTGCCAGCAGCGCCGCTGCCAGCTCATCGCGGGCTCGCTGCAGCACGAGTGAAGGGCAGCAAGGTTACAGCAACGCGTATCAGTTTGGCAGATCAAGCAGGTAAGCGGAGCAGGCCGCAGCAGGCAAGCGGCGCCCAGCACCCACCTGCAGCCGGCTGCGATCGGCGGCCACGGCCTCCGTGGCCGCCTCTGCTGCGCGCCGCAGCTGCTGCTCCTCTGCCAGCTGCTCCTCCAGCCGTGCCACCTGCACCCGCAGCTGCTCCAGCTCCTCCGCAGCCATGGTGTGCAGCTACGGCGACCAGCGGTGACCGGCGGCGGCGGCGGCGGTGGCAGGTGGCGAGTCGGCAAGGCCGGCCGGCGATCGCTGGTTGACGAGAGCTTGCTGAGCAGCTGGCGCGCTTGTCAGGCGCAGAGCCGGCGGCGTTGAAAGAGCAGGAGTTCAACAGCAAGCGCGTGTCGCCTGCCTGGCGGGCTGGGCAGCAGGAAGGAGACGCGCGAATGAAGCTGGACAGATGGCTGGTCAGCGCATGGCATGGATCAAGCCAAGCTGCGCTGCGGCGTGGCCGCGTTGGCGGCGGCGGCGGCAGCTGCTGCATCACTGCCCTCCTGTTTGAGCTGACTTGCCATAATGTCTGCTGCCCCGTCCACCACCACCAACAGCGTTGGATGCAGCAGCACCGGGGCAGGTGACTGTTGGCCCTGGCCCTAGTGCAACGTGTCGGCGCTGGCGGGCAGGCAACAGCGGGCAAGCTGAGACTGCGCAGCTGCAGAGGGTGGCAGGGGTGGACTCCGCCATGGCTGCGCAGCAATCGGGAGATTTTACCACCTCCACACGCTGCTCTTCCATGGAGTACCACGTTTAACGCTAGGAGCAGCTCTCGAGCCGCCCATGTGCGCAGCGTGGTGGGCGGGCAGGGGGCGCAGCGGCGGCACTCACCTGGTGCAAACTTTGCACTTTGCGGGGCTGAGAGTCGCCTGCTCCCTACCTGTGACTGCCTTACAGGTACTCTCCAGCGCTGCGGGCGGGCATCAAGGTGCAGGAGGCCACTGCCACCCCTGGTGCTAGGCCTCTCGCGCGCAGGCCCTGCGGGTCAAGACTCAACTCCATTCTGCTCCACTGTCGATGCGCAGATCGAGCCGAGAATCAAGCCGCGAGACGCTCAGCGCACGTGCTCGGTCTTCTAGGATGAGGTTCTCGCGTGCTGTAGCCCTCGCCTGCCTTCTGGCGGCGCTGCAGGTGTGCGAACAGCCTGGATCAGGCCGGCCAAGCTCGCTGGGGGGCAGCGGGAGGAAGGGGCACTTTGCTGCCGGGCAGTGCCGCCGCCGGATCGATCCGGCGGCGGCACCGATATCAGCAGAGATCAGACTGCACAACCCCCGTTCCTACTGCTGTCTCCATGCAGGCTGCGCCTGCAACGGCAGCGGTGCCCGCCAACTGCCCGGCCAACGCCCCGGTGGTGAAGGAGAGCCCCGAGCAGCTGCAGCAGGCGGTGGAACGCATCACCTCCTTCCCCACCTCCCTCGATGCCCGCATTTTCAACAACGTGACCGAGGTGTTTGACGGCCAGATGCGCCCCGACATGCGCGCAGTGAGTGCTGGCGCAGCTCTGCGCTGGCAGCTGAGGGGAGGTTGGCTGCAGTCAAGCCTCGCTCGGGCGCCTCCGTAGGGAAGGCCCCTTGCGCCCCCGCCTGCTCGGTTGATCCCAACCCCCTCCCGCTGCCGACCCGCAGGCGGTGATCGCGCTGGTGGAGCAAAATGTTGACGACATGGACCTGCCCCCTGAGTTTACCATCGACTCGATCGAGCTGCAGGTGCGGCTCTAGTAGGACGGGCTTTGCAAGGGGACGGCTGGTGCGCAGGACGCCGGCACCGCCCCTCCCTCTTGCACGCAGGCAAGGAGGGCGTGCCATGCTGGCTGCTGTCCTTGCAAGCCAGACGCTAACCAGCCTCTCAACAGCGTGCGCGCCCGTCCCGCATGTGCACAGGGGTCCACTGCGAGCTACGAATGGGACCAGCTGGCTGATGTGGTAAGCTGACAACACACACCGTGCATGCTCCAGCACCTGAGCCTGGCGCGCCGCTTGCATGCGCCCACAACCAGCTCATGCGCGGCAGCCAACTGCTGCTGGCTGAAGCTTGCCCCCCCACCAAACCTGCCACATGTGTGACACAGGGCATCCACGTGTTCCTTGCCTACAACGGCAGCGTGTGCATGACGTCCTGCAAGGCGCCCGAGGGCCCCCTGTGCCAGGCGGCCTGCCAGTACGACGACCTGGCCAGAATGTTCAACAGCTACATCCAGGCAGAGCAGGTGCGTAACCAGTCGCCTGATGCCTGGACAGAACGCTGGCTGAGGCGCCCTGCTGCAGTGCAGCAGTGCCTTTATCGCTGGCTTGCAAGGGCTGCCTTGCACCTGCTGCACCCTGCAGGAGGCGACTTTCCAAGATGCCCAGGGCCGCACCAGCGCCACAGCAGACCCCGCCACCGGCGTGCTGCTTAACGGACTGGTGGCTGAGGTATGCGCGCTGTGTGCGGCAGGCGGCAGCAGGTGTAACTGCCGCTCCCGGAGCAGGCTGGGCCGCAGCAGCACAGCATGCAGGCTGCACACGTTTGGTTTCCAACGCCCGGCAGCATGCCATGCAAGACTCCACCGCTAATGGACCACGCCATTCGCCCACAAGAGTACGCGAGCCTGCCTGCCTGCACAGGTCACCATCTTTACCACCAAGCCCCCCAACCAGATGCCCGTGAACGGCACCGGCATGTACTCCTTCACAACAGACTCCTGGGTGAGCTGCCAACCAATAGCAGCTAGCGAGAGGGGACACGCATGCACATTCTGCGACCGTGCGCATGGCTGCTGCCTGGAGCATGCAGCTGCAGCCACCCAAACCTAGGCATTGTGGGGCAACCGGCACCCAACTGCTCACATGACACAGCGCTCACCTTGCCTCCGCCCCTTCCCCTGCCCCTACCAGATCATGGAGCCCACGGAGCAGCCCAACAACTTTGACAAGTGAGCGATTGTCGGCCCCTGCGGGAGAGTGCACTCAGGCAACCGACTAATGGGAGTTGGCCCACCAGCATGCCCAGACAGGCTGACAACCCTTTCCGCAGCCAGCCGTGTGTTGCCTTCATGCCCTGTTGCACGTTCTTGCCCGCCGCAGGGCGGAGATCCTGGGCAACATGACCAAGTATGTGGATCAATACAATGCCCTGCTCTGCGAGTTCGAGGCTGCCAAGGTGGGTGCTGCACGTCTTCCCCTCTGTCGACAAATGCACACCGTGCGGCATGCCTTGCACTCGACACGTGCAGCCAGTGCTGTGTTGTTGACCTGCTGTTTGGCTGGCGGCGTGCTAGTTCAATGCTCGACACGCGTGCATGCCCCCTGCCCTTGCGCCCCCGACCAGTGCCCCAACCACACTCCTGCGCAGGCCGCCGTCCTGCCGGATGCCCCCGGCGCGCTAGACTTCAACTGCTCCCGCTGGTCGGCATTGAATCGGGACATGCGCAAGTACCGCGGCACCGGCTTTGACGCCAACCTGGGTTCCCGCTCAACCTCCAACCTTGTCTACCGCTTGCTGCGCCGCATATCGGGTGCGGTTGCTTACAGCGGCGAGGCTTCAGCAGCCCTGCCCCAGTGGCTCAGCCGGGCCCGTGCCTATCATCTCAATCTTGCCCAACCCCGTCCTCCCCTGCTGCCGCAGTGAACGTGGCGGACCAGCCAAGCGAGTGGGCAGATCAGTGCGACAATATGAAGGCTTCCCTACCGGTGCGCACAAGCGCTTTGCCGCTGTACCCTACCGCATGCAAATGGGGCGCGTGTGTGCTTGCCAACCCCACACACCCTATGGGCCCACCTCTACCCACATTGCTGCACCACCCCTGCACCCCACTCCACGCTCGCAGAACAAGCTTGCTGGAGGCGCCACTGCCGCCTCTGCCCCCGCCCCAACCGCCACACCCAGCAGCCGCGCCGCTGCTGATTGGAAGAGCGGCCTGTCCGCTGCCGCGCTGGCAGCCGCACTGGCCATGGCGCTGCTGGCGGCATGATGTACTGATGTAGTAGTGCATTCACCCCAGTCGGAGGCGCATGCCTCTCCATCCAGCATCGACAGCATCAGACGCAGCGGGACGTGCAGGCTGCGCAACAAGCTCGTATCTATGCATTTGTCCTTTTCGGCCCCCACATACCCACTCCTGGTGCTACCCACTGTCCATCAAGAACTCTTCCCTAGAGCAGATGCAGCCAAACCCCTCTGGGCTGACTGCAAGTTGACGGTTCCATCATGTTGCATGCTTCGTGCAACTCTCTCTACAGGCGATTCCATCCCTGTGAACTTCTACCAGCCAATTGTGCGTCTACTCATGCGGCTCAACGTGAGCAGGAAGGCCTGCAATTGTGCCCGGGCCTGGCTGCCCAATCAGCATGCAAGCCCTCGGCAGATGCTCCCACTCTGCGCAACCCAGCAGCGGCAGCGGGGCGGCCGACACCATCCCGCGGCGCACCGGGTACAAAGCCCCTGGCCACCTGCTTGTTGCTCGGTTTGTGTCACTTGCAAGCGCAGCAGAAGCAGGCTTGGTGCAAGGCGTGGCACCCCTGTGCCCCATCGCACCGCCGCGTTTCGCGAGCCGCAGGCACTGCCTTTCGCTTGCACAGCACCGCCTCGCTACTGCGGTGCACGGCCGCCAGCTCCAGCAGACGCGTTCGCAAGGTCGCCCAGAATGAGGTTCTCGCGCGCTGTAGCCCTCGCCTGCCTTCTCGCGGCGCTGCAGGTGTGCGCACAGCCCAGAGGATCTTGCTGAGAGGTTGAGATGGAAGGGCCACTTAGCTGCTCGGCGGTGCCGCCGCCGCGGTGCCGCCGCCGCTGCCATGGCCCCTCACCAGTGGTCTCGAGGGCGGGACCGGCAACCCCTTTGCTTGCTGCCCTTGGCTCCCAAGCAGGCTGAGCCCATGGCGGCGGAAGTGCCGAAGGGTTGCCCCACCAACGCCCCGGTGGTGACCGAGACCAAGGAGCAGCTGCAGCAGGCGGTGGAGCGGGTGACGACGTTCCCCACCACCCTCGACCCCCGCATCTTCAACAACGTGTCCGAGGTGTTTGACGGCCAGATGCGCCCCGATGTCCGCGAGGTGAGCGCGGGGAGAAAGCGACCTCAAACGTGGGTGGCTTGGATGGCCAGTTGCCCTGGAGCATGCAAATTGGGTATGTGCAATTGTGTGCGTGCAATGAATCGTGCACCGTTTGCGCCCCTGGCCTGCCCCCAACGCTGCGCTGCAGGCAGCGATTGCGCTGACGGAGCGCAACTTTGCTGCGATGGAGCTGCCCCCCGAGTTCACCCTTGAAGACATTGAGCTGCAGGTGTGGCTTGGCATGCGTCACTCAGCTGGGCAGCGGTTGTCACGGCTGGCCCCGTCCCGCTGCCAACCACTGCTGTGCAATGGGCTGCCATGTGTCGCCCTGTCTCCCGCACTCTCCTGCCATGCCATACGGCGCCCTTGTGGTGATTTTGGGCGCTTGAAACACTGCACCACACTCCCGCACGCTGGCCCGCCCGTTCACCTTGTGCAGGGGTCGGCCGCCAGCTACGAGTGGGATGAGCTTGCAGACCTGGTGAGGGAGCTCTGGTCTGGGCTGCCATGCCATTGCTTCGCTGTCTGCCGCTGGCGTCATAAAGCACACCTGGGCAGCAGACGCCTGACGTTGGCGGGGGTCGAGACGCACTGACTGGCTTGCGAGTCGACTTGCTGCAGCAGGGATACCAAGCTGCGCTGCTGTTGCCGGTGAATGCCTCTTGCCGACTGCTTGCTCCTCGTCGCTTCTGCTCTTCCGCAGGGCATCCACGCCTTCATTGCCTACAACGGCAGCGTGTGCCCCACGTCGTGCAAGGCGCCCGAGGGCCCTGTGTGCGAGGCGGCCTGCAAGTACGACGACCTGGCCAAGATGTTCAACACCTTCATCGAGGGCGAGCAGGTGCGCGAGTTGTGTTGCTGTTTGGAACGTGCATGCGGTGCCATTGCATGGTGGCAGC
>VIYQ01003467.1:0-14682 GCA_009928355.1 Chlorella sp. CH2018 | reverse complement strand
ACCCCCCCCCTCCACCTCCCGCCCCGCCCCACAGAGCTGTACCGCGCCGCCAGCTTCAACACCAAGGTGGGGGTGCTGCGCTCGCAGTCGCCCTTCTACCGCATGCAGGAGTCGCCGGGCGCTGGGCCAAGCAGCGCCCCGGCAAGGCCGGGCTCGGCAGGAGCGACAGCGGCTGCAGCAGCGGAGGGGGGAATAGAGCTGAAACCGGCGAGCGCCAATGTGCTGCTGGGGCAGGCACACCTGGAAGGCCGGGGCAAGTTCATGCCGGCCCACCCGGTGCCGCACCACAGCCCAGGCGCGGCAGTGCGGCGAGTTGCCAGCCCGCTACAGCGCTCAGGCTCAGCAGAAGCGGGCTAGCAGCGGCTTTGGGGAGCCCCTCACACCCGACCACCTCTGTACCAACCTGCTCACACCTCTGTACGTTACCTGATTTTTTGCCCGCACTGCCCAACTGTTCCTTATTGTTTCCCGCATCCTGGCCCCTCTGGTTCAGCCCAGTTCATTTCCTTCTCTGACCCCAGCCACGGCTTAACCTGCTCACAGATCCGCGAGCCACGGCCAAAGGCATGCAATACCAGCACCACTCGTCGAATGAAAGGAATATCCACAGCAACTGACAGGCACAGGAATTCATTTGCAGGAGGGTTGGGAGGGAAGGACAGAACAAGCTGTGGGAAAAGGGGGCCAAAGGGCTGCTGCCTCAGGCAAAGGCAGCCAGTGGGGCGCCCATGCGCTGCGCCAGCTGGCGAACCACCGCCTGGCTCTGGCTCAACACCAGAGGTGCATCGGCTTGGTGGTGGTACGAGTGCTGGGAGGCGCCGCCTGCAGCTGCTGCCGCCACACCAGTTGGTGCCACCTGGCCGCCAGCTTGGGTGGGCCGCGGGGAAGGCGCAGGCACGGCCACCGGGCTGCTGCCGTCCAGCTGGCAAAGGTTGGCCGCAACGCTCTCAGCCATAGGGTCCAGCTCAGAGTCGCTGCCGCTGCGGCTGCTGCCGCTCTTACCTCCCTTGCCATCGCCGCCACCAGCCGCCACGCGTTGCTGCAGCTTTTCGCGCGCCGCGCGCCGCCGCTCAAACGACCGGCGCTGCGCTGCCGGGCTGCCTCTTTCAGGCGTGGCGGCAGTGGCACTGCTGGTTTCAAGCTCCGGGCCGGCTGCCGCATTCAGTGGCTTGGAGGAGGGCTGCGGCGAGCACACAGGTGTGGGCGGGTCCACCGCATACTCCTCATCCACGCCGCCGCCCTCGCCCTCGCCGCCGCTGGACGAGGAGGCCGACGCCGAGCGGCCCAGCAGCGCCTGCTCCTCCTCGCCCACGGGCCCCTGGGGGCTGCCCGCCTCAGCGGCCTTCCCATTGGGCAGGCCGCCCGTCTGCTGCTGCTGCTGCTGCTGCTGCTCCGCCTGCTGCAGGGGCGCAGGCGCCAGCACACCCAGGGCGGCAAAGCTCCGCAGCGCATTCTGGACAAGCGCAGAGGAGGGGACCGCCAGTGCTGCACCGCCTGCTGCATCGCTGCCGTCGCTGCCAGCCAGAGCCAGCAGCCGCTTCTGTGCTGCAGAGCACAATGCCTTGTGGGTGCAGCCCCGTGGGCCGGCAGCCGCCAGTGCCGCCTGTGCTGACCGCAGCACTTCTGCGTATGTGGCCAGCAGCGGTGCCAGCAGGGCGGCGGCCAGCAGGGCTCCACGTCGCGCTGGGCTGCTGCCGTCGGCCAGCTGCAGACGGCCCTGCTTCTCAAGCAGCGCCCCCGAGGCCAGCAGGCGCTGCAGCGCTGGCTCAAAGTCGGCCAGGCTGGTCAGGGCGCCGGGACGCAGGGCTGCATGAGAGGGCGGGAGAGGGGGAGGCGTGACTCCTCTTACTGATTAAAGCCTGACAAGGCTTCAAGTCGGGCCAGGTCACGCCTGATTTCAATCACAGCCGCGCTCATTACGCACCAGTGTCAATCTCAGGTGCCAGCACGCAGCGCAGCCAAGCTGCTCCATCCAGCAGCGCCGCTCGGTCCAGCCCCTGCTGCTTGCCCGCTGCACCGCCAGCGCCAAGCAGGGCCGCCACCAGCAGCCCCTCTGGTGCAAGCCACGGCAGCAGCTGGTTCAGCCGGCTGTGCGCAATGAGCGTGGCAATCACACCGCGCCGCAGGCTCAGCGCCGCCTGCTGTGCTGGCGGCTGCGCAGGCACCACCTCGCAGCACTGCGGCAGCATGGATGCTAGGTGCAGCAGCAGCAGCTGCTGCCGGGCGGGGCTGTCCACTGCGTCGCGTGGCAGGCGCACCACCGGCGCCCCGCGCTGCTGCAGCTCGTCTGCAAGCCACTCCATGCCCGCTGCCGCTGCTGCCACCGTGGTGCTGCTGGCGCTGGTGCGCTCCCCTAGCTGTTCTGCCTGCTCACCGCGCGGCACATGCTGCTCTGCAAACAGGGCGCCCAGCAGCAGCGCCGAGGAGGACAGCACGCTGGCTGTGCGGATGCCTGCGGTCACTGCGTCACCCAGGGCAGCCACGGCCGCCCGCTCTGCAGCGCCGCCCGCCTCCAGCTGCGCCCGGTGCTCCTGCGGCAGGGAGGGTGGGTGGTAAGTGGGGAGTGAGCAAGGGTTGAAGGGTGGGTGAGAGAGGGTTGAACGAGGGTGAGGCAGGCCGCAACCAACCGCGATATTCCCAACTGGGCAAGGCGCACAAGTGTGGTGCGGCCCAGCTGTTAGTGCATGCCCCCATGCTGGACCTTCCATTAGCCTCCACTGCTCACCTCTAGCCACTGGTGCAGGCTGATGGGCTGTCCAAAGGCCACCGTGGCGCGGCCGCAGTAGCCGCCGGCACCCAGGCCCAACAGGTAGCGGCGCCAGCGCGAGTGCAGCGCATTGGCCAGGATGCCCCAGCACGTGCTGCAGAGCAGCAGGATGGTGCACACAGGTGGGCACGCTGCTGTTCAACAACAGCTTATCAGCGGCACACCCAGCAACTTTGCTGCACGCTGACGCAACACTGGCCCTCGCAACTGAGGGGCCTGCCGAGCCGAGCACTCCCTCTTGGCCACTGGGCCCCGCCCCGCCTCACCCAGCCAGCCCCGCCAGGCTCTCGCTCTTCTTGGCCGCCCCCGCCAGCTGAGCAGCCAGGCTGCCCTCCTCAATCACAGCATCGTAACTCATCGCCGTCGGCACCACGTAAACGGGCTGCACAAGGGAGGGAGACACGAGGTGGATGCTGCCTCGGGCAGGCAGAAATGTGGCTCATGCGTGCCTGTGCAGCGGAGCGCAAAGGTGCACCGATGCACTGCACAAGCAGACACGGGGGCTGCAGCAAGGCCAGCAAGGGTAGTGGCTGCGCGAAATCAAGAGCAGGTGCATGACTGTCACACCCACCCGTGTGACATTGCCCGCTGCCATGGCATCCACCACCATGCGCAGCATGCCCAGCTTGGGAGGGTTCACGCGCCCGTCGCGGCTGCAGCGCAGGCGGGAGGGTTGCAAAGCACAAAGTGTTGGCAGCAGGCAATGCACATGCAGCCTTTAGCAGGATGAAAGACACCACTGCATGGCAACACAAGCAGTAACTGATCAATGGACAGCGCGACGTCACCAGCAGCGCCCCACCTGCGCCCGCCTTCAATGAAGAACTCAAGGGAGTGGCCTGCCTGCAGCAGCGCATGCACATACGCTGCACACGAGAACAGTGGAGGATGGCCTGTCAGGGCGTGCTTGTTGGCCAAGGCGCCTGGAGTGCCGTGCTTGGACTGTGTCAAGCCGGCTGCTGCTGTTGCCAGCACAACAAGGAGGAGCACCAACCAAAGGCGGCTCCTCACCAAGCAGGCCCCAACCAAACAGTGCACACCTGCCAGCACAGCCTTGTACAGGTGGGAGTCGGGGGCGCCGCGGCTGGTGCGGCGGATGAAGAATGCCCCGCACGCGCGCAGCAGCCTGCTAGTGGAGGGGCACACGCAGGCGGGTGGGTGGGTGAGCCCGCTGTGGCCTGGAAGACGGCCCTCAACGCCCCAGCTGAAAGGCCCCTTCCTGCTGCCGGCTACAGTCCACAGCTGAGCTCACCTGCCCACAAGTGGCAGCCGCAGATTAGCGCCCGCGGCTATGTGGGGGCAGGGGAGGCCAGCCCCAAACAGCACGTAGCTGCAGGCCAGGGGCAGGTCGAAGCAGAGGCAGCCGAGGTGAGAGGGGCGCAGCTCCGCAGGCACCGTTGGGGCAGCGTTCAAGGAGTCCACAGCAAGGGGACCCCTGTGCTACAGCGGGATGTTCACCGGCGCTTCAGCTGCGTGCGCCACACCTGAGCATCAAGTAGTCCAGGTGGCTCTTGTGGGCGGGGATGTACACGATGCTGGCCCTGCCCTGCTGACCGCTGCCCTCCGCGCCGCCCTGCAGGTGCAGCTGGCGCAGGCGGCCCAGCCCCTCTGCATCCACGTACAGCTCGCTGTTGAACAGCCAGCTGCGGAAGGGGGGGCGAGGAGAGGGCGGGGTGGCAGTGCTGCCGGTCAGTGCGGCAAAGTGCGCAGCCACAGCAATGCTGAGATACGGTGGTGGCCAGACAGCCAGCAATCGCCAGCTGCCACTGGCACGGCTAGCCCTCCGGTCTCCAGCCCTTGCTCTCCAGCCCCTCTCTCCCTGATCCCTCCCCCCCTCCAGCCCCTCACCGGAACAGGTGGGAGAGCATCCAGCCCAGGAGGCGCAGGCCGCCGGCCCGCTGGTCCGCCGCCACCTCCAGGAAGATGCGCTCTGCCTGCTGCTGCTGCTCGGCTGCCTCCTGCTCAGCTGTCGCCGCGATTGGGGCGCTGCCGCAGCTGCCGCTGCGTGGTGGCAGGTTGGCCAGCGTCATGGGCAGCAGCTGGGCCTGGCGGTGCGCCAGGCCAGCCAGGTGGTCGTAGGGCGTGGAGTACACAAAGTGCAGCTGCTGGCACCCTGCCGTCCACAGCATGCGGCTGGCCAAGCCTGTGCTGCCGGCAACTGCTGCAGCTGCAGCCAGGTCGGCTGCGCTTGGGGCGGGCCACGAGCCACTGCTGCCGCCAGCACTGGCGGGCGGCACCAGCAGCGCGGCGGCGGCAGCAAACGAGGGGGCGCGGCACCATGCCGGGTTGCTCTGCACCGGCAGCGACTGCGACCGAGGCGCCAAACAAGCAGAGTGTCAGATCGAGCAGTGGAAGTGCTGCCGGCCGCAGGATATCGCGGTGAGCGTGCGAGGCGGCGAGGCGGCAGCAGCGGCAGACGCTCACCGGCAGGAGTTGCAGTGGCGGCGGAACGCCGGCAGCCTCGCTGGCTTGGCTGCACCACGCTCGGGTCAGCTGCAGGTGCGCGGCCGCGGCGCTCGCGCTGCTTGAAGCCATCCGGGGCGGCGCCGCTGCCCAGCCGCCCTGCACTGCCCAATTGCTGTTCTGGATGCTTCAGCACATCTCAATGCGCGTCCAACAGCCCCGAGGGCGCACCATGGGGCGAAGCTGGCGCATGAAATGCTGCGAGTGGGCTCCATCCGCGCGATCGGCGGGTCCCCAAAGGCTTTGCACGCGGCGCGCGCTTTGGGTCGACCAGTCAGCGGGCCTCTCGCCCCCTCCTGCCAAACCCCACTTTGCAAGCTCCCTCCTCCCCGCCTCTCGGCAGCCGCACGGTCCTGGAGTGTGCAAGCATGGAGTCCCCGGGTGTGTGCATGAAGCCCTCCGTAGGCTTCTGCACTCCTCTCGGCCGCGCCGCCGTTGCCGCCGTTGCCGCCTCCCCTGCCCAGCACCAACACATGTAACCGCAGGCAAGCTCGCCCAATCCATTGTCCCGCACGCAGACTTGCTGGCGCTCACGGACGAGCTGCTGCTGTCCATCCTGCACCGCTGCGGCGCCCCGGCGGTGGCACGCTGCGGCACACTGTGCAAGCGTCTGCGCGCCCTGCAGGCGCAGCTGGCTGGGCTGCCCGCCTTTGCTGCCGCTGCCACCATTGAAGGCGCGGAAGAGCAGTCCCTGGAGGATGCTGTCACTGGTGCCGTGACGGCAGCCCTGCACCAGATGCCGGCAGCCGTGGACTTCTGCCTCTGCTTTGTGGCGACGCCGGGCCGCAGCGCCGCCGACCAGCAGGCGCTGCAGCAGGTGGTGCCCTGGTGCCAGGCGCGGCTGCCAGCCGGTGAGTGCGGTGCACGTTTGGTCCTTGTGCTGCGTTGACATGCAGTCTACTTTTCCAGTCTGCGAGGCAAGCGGGAGAAGAGTTTTAGCAACTGCGCATCGGCTTGCGTGTTTGTACAAGCTTCTCCACCCTCCCTGATCTGCCGCAGGTGCCGTGGTGGTTGGTTGCACAGGGCGCGGGCTGTTTGGCTTGCAGGACGGACGTCCGGTTGAGCTGGACCCCCAACCACAGCGGGGCCAACGAGCACAGCGTGCCGCCACGGGTAGGTGGGCGTGGCAGGATATGTGCA
Organism: Chlorella sp. CH2018; assembly: GCA_009928355.1. Taxonomy (NCBI): domain Eukaryota; kingdom Viridiplantae; phylum Chlorophyta; class Trebouxiophyceae; order Chlorellales; family Chlorellaceae; genus Chlorella; species Chlorella sp. CH2018. The sequence continues at coordinate 8,312 of VIYQ01003467.1, read as the reverse complement.
GCCCTGCGGTGCATGGTGCTCGTGCTCTTCCTCCGGCTTGCTGCCTGTGCTGCTTGGCCCCTGACCTCCCAACCAGCACACCACCTGTGCCCGCCACACCCTGCTCGCAGTGCTGCTGGGCCGGCTGCCAGGGTACACCACGCGTGCCTTTGCTGCTGCCAGCTGCCCCCAGGAATGGAGCAGCGAGGCCTCGTGCCGCGCCTGGCTAGGCCTGCCGGCGCGGGATGCAGCCGAGGAGGAGGAGGAGGCACTGGAGCCCCTCAGCTGCCTGCTGCTGGCGCACTCGTCAGCGGGAGGCGACGTGTACGACTGCTTGGACGGCCTGCACGACGCATTCCCTCACATGCTGGTCACAGGTGGGCCGAGGGTGGGGCGTGCTGGGAAGTGGCGCCAGCAGCGTGGGAGAGCTTGCCACAGGGTTGTGTTGCAGTTGTTCCACGCCCAGCCCGCTGCTGGCTTGCAATCCAGCGCCCCCTGTGCCTTGCCCGACAGGTGGCATAGCCTCGGGCGTGGGTGAGCTCTTCTGCTCACAGCCACTGGGGCAGCCCGAGGCGGCGGTTGGCAAGCCAGAGGCAGCCAATGGAAAGCCAGCAGCAACGCGGCGGCCCAAATACTGCGGCCTGCTGCTGTGCCGGCGCACCGGCGCTGCTGTCTCTGCTGCACTGGGTGGCATGGCAGCGCAGGGCATGCATGGCGCATCACCACTCCTGCAGAAGCTCAACGTGGTGCGGGACTTCGGCACCTTGCAGCACCCCAACAACCACGGGTGGGTGGCGAGCTGGCAGCATGGTCCGCTCGTGGTGCCTGCACGCTGGAATGAAGATGAAAACACCTGGGCACTTCCACACCTGTGCTGCCTTCTATGTTTTGCAGGGACCCCGACGGTGCGTGAAGGGAGAGGGAGTCTGCTGGCCAGTGGCATCAAGCCTTCCTCTGGGTTGCTGGCGGCCCTGCAGCAGGCTGCTGTTTGGTAGCTGTGTCCTTTAACCACCAGCCAGCGAGCCAGCCAGCCAAGTGGATAGTGTGGAGGCCGACACGGCCAACCAGCCGTCGCCGGCAGCCTGCCCTGTGCACAATGTGCACCATCAACAGCCAAGCCGCAGTGCCAACTCCTTTTTGTCCTGCAGAAATGGAGCTCTTGGGGCTGACCGGCGCTTACCTGCCTGATGGCAGTGACGCAATGCCAGTGCTGCGCCGCCTGGCCGCACGGCAGGAGCAGCTGGGCATGTGGGCAGCACCCAGCGCCACAGGCAAGGCACTGCTGCTGCCGCACCCCTCAGGCTGTGTGATTTCCAGTTGAGGGAGCTGCTGCTCAAGCTGCCTGCCCACCTGCGCAGTGACCAGCCATCCACACTGTGCCCTGCCTCCCCTCCCCTGCCACCTGCCTCAGAGGTGAGCAGCTTTGACGATGCGGCGGCGGCCGGCAGGCCTGTTGTGCTGCTGCAGCTGTACGGCGCAGTGGAGGATGGTGAAGCACTGGCCACAGCCGGCGACGAGGCCGCACTGCAGGCAGTGATGGCAGCTGCCGACGGCCCGGGCGGCGTGCTGTGCGTGCAGCCGCTGAAGCTGTCGGCTGAGGGCGCGATACAGTGAGCACAGTGGGGGCTGGCGCTTGGCTTGACGTGTGAATGGCGCTGCCTCTGCATCCCGTTGCTTAGTTGGGCTCTGAGGCCAGCTCACTGCCTGCCATGGCTGCACGCTTGAGAGCTACTGGCTGCTTTATCACACATTCCAACCTACCCTTTGTGGCGCCCTGTGCTGCAGAGCTCTGCGGCAGGGAGTTGCAGAGCTGGTGGGAGCGCACCCAGCTGCCCACCCCCTGCTGCCCACCGCCAATGCGGGCCTGGTGCTGGTGTCCTGGTGCGTCTGCAGGGGGGGAGTGTGACAAAGGCTGCTGCAGCGGGTTGCCTGCTGCATCTTCCATTTCTGCGGCCAGCCTGCTATTCGAAGCAGCAACCATCCGTTCGGTCCCCCTCCCCCTTCTCTACGCCTGGCAGCACGGCCAAGGGCCGCCAAATGCACGGCCGCATAGGCACCGAGTCCGAGATTGTGCAGCAGGCCAGCGGCGGGGTGAGATGCATGGGCGCTTGGCTTGCATGCTTCTCGGCATGGCGGCACTGGACAGCTACTTGTGGCTGGTTTACACAGCTCGTCTCCCCTGCGCTCCATCCTGCGCAGCTGCCCATGTGTGGCCTGTATGCGGACGGCGAGATTGGGCCAGAGGTTTGCAACGGGAGATCTGGCCTGTGCTGGGCGGGCCAGGCTTTGCCCGCCACAATCGATGGCGGTGCGGCAGCGCGTGCCAGCAGCAGCGGTCCGGCCGCAGCAGGCAGCAAGCTGCAAGGCTTCACCACGATTGTCACAAGTTACTGCGCATGAGCAGGTGGCTTGCCTTGCTGCAAGCGCTACTTGCTTCCACTGAGTGTTGGTTGTTACACAAGGCTTTTGTTGCATGTTGCAGCCAGTGGGCACCACGAACCCGACTCTATGCATTTGGAAAGGCAAAGAAGCAGACAGGAGAGCGCGCTGGGGCGAATACATCAGCAATTGGGGAGAGATAGCAGTGTTGGCATGACAGAGCGCTGCCGTGGTACATGAAACGATTTCCTAGGCATGGGTCAACTCGAGGCTTCCTATATATCTATTCATCAATGTCACGGACAGCCGGCGCCCGACCAAAGGACTGGCGACGGCAAAGAACAAAGACTCGCACTGCACAGCAGTCTGTCAAGCGGTTTGGAATTGAACAAGCTTTAAAGACGTGCCAGTTGGCGATAGCAATCGAGGGGTTGACATAGTGCGTGTGCCAGCAGCATGTTGATGCCACCACAGGCTGAAGGTGCGGGTTTGCATGAAGAGCGTGATGGGCGGGCAGTGGGGTGAGTGCGCGGCAGCGCCCACAGCGTGGCGATCATGCCTCAGCTTGAGGCAGAGCGTCCAGCTGGCTCCTGGCTCAGATGTTGGAGATGTTGCGCCCAAAGACCGCGTTGCGCAGCCAGTCGTGGGTGACCAGCCAGCGGGTGCGGTGCGAGATCTGCGGGGCACGGGGCCAAGGGGAGCGGCGCTGCTGCTTAGTGAGAGGAGGGAGCGGCAGGTATGGATTAGGGTTTGGGAAACCCCATTACATGCCCAGCAGCTCAGCCGCAGGTGAAGCTGCAGCAAGGTGCACTGCGCTGGGCATGCTTCACTGAAGCGTGGCATGTGCGTCCACTGTCCCACCTGCATGATCGTCTCCAGGCCCTTCCACGTCCTGCAGCCGTGAGCAGGCAGGGCAGAGCAACAGGGTCAGCAACCAGGGCAGAGGCAGCACTCGGCTGCACTTGGCTGCAATCACTTGCCAGCCCCTCGAACCAGGCTGCATGCCGACAGGCGCCACTCACTGGCCGCCCAGGGTGCCCTTGAGCGTCCGCAGGAAGGGGGTCTTGATAGGCAGGTCCATCACGCCCTTGTGGTTGCCCAGGTAGCACAGAGCGCCCATGTGCAGGTAGCTGCAGGGGGAGGGCAGGGCATGCATGCACTTGCACGGTCACGGCACAGCCTTGACAACACCGGCGCAGCTCCAGGTGCTTGCAGTCTCCTGCTGCTGCACTCGGCTTCAGCTCGGCAAGTGGGCTGAAGCCTGCCCAGGTGCCAACCAGATGCATCCCCTCGCCCCACCTGAAGGGCTTGGTGCCCTCCGGCAGGGGCACCAGGTCGGGCGCGTTCTCATCGTCGTCGTGGTGAGGCTGCTGCTGCTCATCCCGGGCGTGCGAGGGCCAGGAGGAGCGGCCGGGCCTGCAGGAGTGTATGCACGCGTGGCATGCATTGGCGTGACTTCTTGTAGGGCCTGCAGCATGCCGTTGCATGCAGGACGCGAGCGGGCAGCCACCTCAGGCTTCTGCACCCCACCACCAGCACTCCCTGTCCTCACCATGCGGAGAACGCAGGGCGCAGCGCCAGCTTGTTGCGGTTGAGCAGGTTGGCCAGGTACACGCCCTGCTGCTTGGCCACCTGGGCGGTGGGCGGCAGCGTGTCCTGCGGGGTGGTGCCCGTCACCGCGGCGTCGCCCACGCAATAGATGGTGCCCTGGGTGCCCACCACGCGCAGGTGCTCGTCCACCAGCAGGCCCCTGTGGGTTGGCAGGGAGACGAAGCAGAGCAAAACGGTCACAACAATGCAGCCCGCATGGACAGGCTGGCAACTGCATGCTTCAGCGCCCCCACCTGCGGGACGGCTGCAGGTCGGCGGGCAGCTTCTCCTTGAGGTTTGCGACCTGCATACCAGGGCAATGTGATCCTGTGAGTAGAGTGGACAAGTCCGCACTGCGAGCAGACAAGTCAGCCATTCGTATTTGCTGGTGCTCAGCCCGCACGCTGCTCACCAGCGGGTGCATGGCGATGCCTGCTGCCCACACGCATGTGGAAAAGGGGATGAGCTCTGTGGTGCCATCCTTGGTTTGAACCTCCAGCTGGCCGTCCAGCACCTGGGTAACCCTGTGGGAGGGCGATGGGGGGCAGGGGCGGGTGCGGGCGGTGGAAGGCAGCGCCAGATGTGATGCCATGGTGCCGCATCCTGTCGCGATCCTACGCAGCAACTGCCAGCCATGCAGGTTCCAGTATGGACACGGAGCCTCAGCCCCCTCAACAGCTTCACAAGCAGCCAGGCCCACCTGCAGCCCATGCGCAGCTTGATGCCAGAACGTTCAAACACGCTGCGCGCATACTCCTGGATCTCCCTGCGGCAATGACATGGCAAGCAAGCGGGTTGCAGGCTTTGATGCCCACCAACTGGGATGCCCACAAATTGGGCACCACATCCACCCATGCTGCAGCCCACGCTGTGACAGGCAGGCAGGCGTGGTGCCGCCCGGCGCTAGCGGTGGCGCTCACTTGTCATACGAGGACAGCAGGTTGTCCATGCCATCCACCAGCGTGATGCTCACATCCTCCTGTGGGGACAGTGAATGCAGGGTGCGGCCGTCGGCGCGCAACGCTCCACCTACAGATCACCCTCGCCATCAGCAGCAGCACGAGCACCCCTGGCTCGCCACCGTGCGCATGCCCTGAGCCTGCCTCGCAGTCTCCCCCTCCACCCCCGTTACGCCACCCTCCCAATCACACCCGCCCACCCCACCTTGATCTGCGGCATGTGGTGCGCAATGTCCTCGCTCACAAGGTCCATCAGCTCCGCAGCAGTCTCCACGCCGGTGGGGCCGCCGCCGCAGATCACAAACTGAAGCATGCGCCGCCGCTCCTCAGGGGTCACGTCCGGCAGTGCAGCCAGCTCAAGCGCCGTGCTGCAGGGTTGTGTGCAGCGGGAGGGGAGGAGTGAATTGCATGTAGGGCCCAGCAACCGCTCCGAGCGGGAGTTGGGTGCACTCATGGGTGTGCAGGCGGGCCGGCGCAGCACCTGATGCCAGTACAGCCGCCAGACCTACCTGATGTGGCGGCGCAGGGCCTTGGCGTCCTCCATGGTTTTGAGGAAGAAGCAGTGCTCCTGCACGCCCTTGATGCCAAAGGTGGCGTTGACGGCGCCCACCTGCGGTGGACGATGGGTTGATGCGTCCGGGAAGTAAGCTAAGAGTGCAGGAGCGCTCCTGGAAGCAGTTATCATTTGCACAGCTTGGGCGCGCAGGTTCAGCACCCCTGTGCACTGTGAGCCCAGCCGCGCCGCACCGAGCAGATCAGGATGTCGTATGGAATGGTCAGCTCGTGGTCTTGGTCACTATGGCAGTGGTCCCCAGCCTCCAGCTTGCCGGCCGCCTTCTTGCGAGCGCACACCTGCAGAGGCAGCCAGCAATCGGATGTCAGGGGGCATACGAGCAGCCGGTTGGTCGTGCCAAGCGCTGCACGCAAGTATCAGCAAGCAAGTAAAGCTCGCTGCTTGACCGCATGTGTTGCGGGGCATTGGCCCATTGCCTCACCGGGCACAGCTCCTTGACGAGCGTCAGCCGGCGGTTGAAAGGATCGATGTTGGTGGCGCGAGCCTCGTAGTAAACGCCCTGCAGGCCAGAGAGTTCAAATGCTGCGCACTTGGTAGGATGCGGTTCAGCAGCCAGCAAGGGCAGCAGAACAGGCTAGCCAAACATTGCTCGTGCTGCCCTGCCACAGGGCAGAACCGCACCCACCTTGCCCTCGATCAGCGTGCGGATGCTCTCCACGATGCTCGTCTCGCTCACCACGCCGCCCACCGCAGACGGCAGCAGGGGGGTGTACACCATGTGGTTACGTGGCGAAACCAGGATCAGCTCGTAGTCGCCGTGCTCTGTGCGGGAGGGGGCGCGGCAGGTTGCCGGGTGTGCTGTCAGGCTGATCAGGCTGCGGCGCACAACACGGCCCGCTGGGCCATCAGTCAGAAGCCCCCTGCGCACACTGTTTGCACTCACCGCCAAAGGCAGTGGGGTCCAGGTTGGTGATCAAGCTCGCAGCACCCCAGCCGCTGCCCAGCACCACCACCCTGCGAGTAAAATGGGTGCGGCAGGAGGGAGCTGGCATGCTGGTACGCACGAGGGTTGTGCACCAACGGATCGACTGGTCAGGACAGCCAGCCATCCTGGACACTGCTGCGCAGCTCAGCTTGGGGGCCAGCCTCAGCGCATGTGGGGGGCACACCTCGTCTTGCGGCCGGTCTCAGCCTGTGCAGGCGGTGCGAGCTGCAGGCCGGCGGCTTGCGCTGCGTCGGGCCCGGCGGCCTGCAGGCACATGGCAGGGAAGCTTTGGTTTCAGTGTATGCACGGGCCCTAACAGTCGTTTGGTTGCTAAGGAGGGCTAATCGGGGACAGGTGCCAGCAGCAGAGCCCTGCAGGCAGTGGTGCCGCGACAGGCGGCACCGCAGCGACTCGCAGCAGTGGCGGGCCGGCACCGGCGGCGGCCATGGCAGCCCACGCCTGGGGCGGCCAATTGCCATCTAGATCGCCCCTCGGCCTCACCCGGTCGTCTACGAAGGGCATGGCTACGGCCGCGCAGGCCAGGCGGCCGGACCCGGCACGAGCTGCGACGCGCAGGGGCCGCGCGGCGGGCGCTGCTGCAGGCCGGGATCCATGGCGGATCGAGGAAGCGCCCCGAACAGCGAGCGGCGCGGTGCACAGTGCCGCCGCCATTACTGAGCGACGAGCTAAGCGGGAACTGGGGGCGGGGGCCCTGCGGACGCGCAGACTCGGTCTGGCAGTGATGCGGAAGGGTTCTAGGGCCGTGCGAACGCGCCCTGGCGCCCCGTTACTCTGCTAATTATGCAACGCGCTGCTGCGCTTATTCAAAGCGCGCTGGCGGGCAGTGCCCAGGTTGATGCCCCAGCAAAACTTTCGTTCAGGCAGTGCCATGACGCCCTGGAGCCTACCTGAGTCGTGAATCGTGTTTCCAGGAGTGAATGGTCGCAGCCGGGGGGCCGCACTGGGGGCGGCAGCCGGGCCTTGCGTGCCCGTCGCGGTTCAAATGCCCACCTCCTCTCCCCGCTCTGGTTGCAGGACAGACAAGCAGTCTGTGGTGCTGATGTCGCAGTGCTTGTGCTGATATTTGGGTTCTGGCAGGGTGAGGTTGTCCCAACCTGCCCCTGCTCAACTGCTACACCACTGGAACCGACACACCGAGCCAACAAGTAGTTACAAGCCGCCGAGCGCGGGCGCCGGCGGCAGACATGTAGAGGCAAACAATCAATCAACCGAGGGGCGAGCTGAAAGTCTGACTGAGCACAGAGGAGAAAAAAGTACGAGCGAGCGAGGCGTTGGCAATTGTCGCCAATCAATGAAATGGGGTGGGTGGGGGGCAGCGCCCGCCCGGGCCGCGGGTGCAGCCGGTGGCCGGCGCAGCCCGCATTGCAGCGCGGGAAAACTGGTGGGGTGCACAGGCAGGCGGAGCGATAAAAAACTAGCAAAGGCGTGGGGTGTGAGGCATCAAATTGTACAGGTTCCCCGGGAGGCAGGGAGGCAGCAGCAGGGTGGGGTCGGGTCGGCGGGCGCGGCGCACAGGCGGCGCCACTCGTCACTGTACGTCAATGGCGGCGCAGGCGGCCATGGCCGCACTTCACATGCCCATGGCATCTGTCATTGCCTCCACCGCATTGCTGACCGCCTCTGCCGCGCCGCTGTTCACCGCCTCCACTGCATCGCCCACGGCGCTGACGGCAGTGGAGGCGGCGGTGAGGCCGTGCACCTCCAGCAGCCGCGCCACCACGCCCTGCCCAGTGGTCGCCTCCAGCAGCAGGATGAGCACCAGCGCCAGCATCGCGATGCGCCCGTTCCACGTCTCCGCAGACTTGGTCCAACCCCACTTCCACATCAGCATCGGCGGCGGCAGCACCTGTAGCGGGGACAGGATGGTGGCGGGCGGGCAGGGTGG
>VIYQ01003465.1:0-30338 GCA_009928355.1 Chlorella sp. CH2018 | reverse complement strand
CCTCCTCTCCCTCCCTCCTCCCCACACCCCCTCCCACACCTGGTCCACCAGCTCCACCTCCCGTTGGAAGGCTGCCTTGCTCTTCTTGCCCATGCGAATGACGTTGAGCAGGTGCGGCACATCCCGCTTGGCATAGTACAGGATGCACTCGCTGGGACGGCCATCGCGACCTGCAACAAGCAGGCAAGGCAGCAGTGCAACCACAGGTGTGCAGGGATCGCCGAGATCGGCTCTAGAGCAGCTTGGAATGAAGCAGCGGGGCAAGACGCGGCGCAGGCCAGCAGGCAGGCATGTGAGGCTGAGCTGCACTGCAGGCGACGCCCCCACCTGCGCGCCCTGCCTCCTGATAGTAGCCCTGCATGGCAAATGAAGGAGCATTCAAGCATCGAAGGAGCGCCAAAATAGGGTCCTGAAAGGGCACATGAGCAGATGCACCGGCGGCTGTGCCGGCCGCCGCGCGCTACAGCATTGACTGCCCACCCAGCTCCACCTGCAGCGCACCTCCATTGACTTGCTGAGGGTGAAGTGGATGACGTAGCGCACATCCGCCTTGTCCACGCCCATGCCAAAGGCAATTGTGGCAACCACCACCTGCGCTTGCGCAACAGGACAGCAAGTGCAAGGGGGTGCACGATGAGTGTGGATCCCAGCCCATACCAAGGGTGAGTGTGGCAACCACTGCCTGCAGTTCCCATAGGGTGGCAGGTTGAGCCTCCGAGCTGTCCACTGCGCATCGATGCATGCAGCTGGGGCACAAACCAGGGCGCTGGTATTCTGGCACACCTTGACTGCCCCCGTGCGCCAGTCGTTTTGCACCTGCAGGAAGGGCAGGCCAGTGGCGGGAGGTGTCACATATGCAAGCGGCGCCCCAGTGCCCAGCATGTCTGCACTTGTTGGCAGCAAGCGGAGCTGACGACACAAGCCTACACCCCAGTCCCTCCTCTCGCCTGCATGCGCTGCTTGGGCGTCATGCCGGCGTGGTAGTGTGCCGCGCTGATGTCGGTATATTGCCGGATCTGCAATGGTAGCCAAGTCAGCACACAGCGGCAGCCAAGTCAGCACAAGGCGGTTTCTTTGTGACAACAGCAAGTGAGCATGGCAGGAGGGAATTCTGTAGCAGTGCTGGTTGAAGTGCTGATGGCAGCAGCGGCACGCAGAGCAACGTCCCCAAACTGCAGAGACATCCACAAAACCGACGAGCCCCACCGTGGCGGCCACGGTCTCGGTGTTGTCCCGCGACAGGCAGTACACAATGCCGGAGCCCTCGGGGTGGTTCCTGCAGGGGCGGGCGCATCGCAGCGCAGCAATCTCTGCCACCGTTTTGCCAGCATCCATAGGGACCAGGCAGTCACCAGCCGTCGCCGGCTGAATGTCCGACGTGATGCACAGGTGCAGGGTTTGCGCGGTGCACTGCTACGCAGCCAGCTCACTGGATGTAGGTGAGCATGTCGTGGAGGTATCCCTCCAGCCCGCTCTCCTCGTGCCGGGTGTAGTCCTTCTGCGCTCAGGTTTTGCAGAGCAGATGCATGTGCGTTCATCACTGAATTGCACGCTTATCCTGCTGCGTACAATGCAGTCCTTTGCAGCAGGCAGCCTGTCATTCTGGTGCTCACGCACAGCAGCAACAGCGCAGCAGCTTGCCTGGATGACGCGGAACAGCAGGTTGGGGCGGAAGAAAGACACAGTAAACTGGGCGGGAGAGCGCATGCGCAGCGTGGTCACAATGTCCTGCCGCACCTGCGTGCAGTTTGGGGGAGGACAGGGGCAACGGACTGTGTTGGGCAACAGCGTTGGACCGCATGCGCTGCATGGTCACGATTTCCTGCCACGCCTGCGTAGTTCATTGCAGGGATGCGCTGGCGGGGTCTAGGGAGTGGTGGGCTGGCACAGCAACCAAACAAACTGCTGCAGGCAGCCGGTGTCGATTGGCAGCAAGCATGGGTCGGCAGGCCAGCGGCTTGCCAGACACAGCAGCACTGCTGGCCCCTTGGAATGAATGCCGCACCTTGTGGGTTGCTGTGGCTGTGAGCGCCATGAGCGGCACCCCGGGGAAGTGCTCCGCCGCCACCACGCCCAGCAGCTTGTAGTCGGGGCGGAAGTCTGCCAGGGATTGACAAAACCAGGAGCGCCTGATTCGCTGTGCAGCACCCATCTGCAGACATGGGCAACTGGCCTGGCCAATTGAGCGACGCAAGCCTGAAACAAACCCAGGGCAGCGCACCGTGGCCCCAGGCGCTGACGCAGTGCGCCTCATCGATGACGATGCGCGCCAGCAGGCCGTGGCTGTGCAGCGTGCTGCAGGGCGGGAGGCAGACAGCGGGGCGGCGGGGCAATGATGGGTGCTGACGGGCGACATGCAAGCAGGCAGTGCCCTACCCGGGGTCCTGCAGCAGGCTAACAAGCTGCAACTGGATACACCTCTGGACAAACTGCGCACTCACCCCAGCTCTCGCTTGAGCCGCTCCCCCTTGACCAGCTGCTCGGGCGTGACGTAGAGCAGCTTGATGGAGGGGCGCGGCTTGCACAGCTCCAGGTGCACCGCCTGCCGGCAGAGGTGCAGTGCTGTTAATTGAACCAGCGACTTACTTGAATCAAACAGCGCAGCACGCTTATTACGGTGAGTGCCAACTGCAACCAGACAGCTGCCCGACCGACCAACCCCTCATTCCACGGTCGATCGTCAAATTGGCCAGCCCACTGCAGACCGCACCCGTGCCTCCGTCTCTGTTTGCTGCGATGACAGGTAGGTAGTGGGCACCCCGCCGCAGGCCAGGCCGTTCAGCGCTTGCACCTGGTCCTGCATGAATCATAATGCAATGGAGGCCAGCAGTGCGACTGTATGGTCAAGCGCGAGCCGCTATGGGTGGACTGCCCATGCCCCGTGCCCTGCATCCGACTGCAAAGCTGGCATGGCATGCCACCTCGCACCGAACTGCAAACCAACCTGCATGAGGCTTAGCAGCGGCGTCACCACCACTGCATGGGGGCAGGAGCGGGGAACAGAGATAAATTGGCCATGCTGTTGCTCATGTGTCGAGTGCCACACGACCTGATGTGATGCATGCAAGCGCACCACATCATGCAGGAAAGGGCAAAGCTGGCAGCTGCACCCACTCCTGCCCACCTGTGATGCCCCGAGACAGCACCGCCGGCAGCTGGTAGGTCAGCGACTTGCCGCCTGCAGGCAGTGGATGGGGATTGCGCGCAGACCTAGGCGCTCAGCCTGCTGGAGGGTGGCCGTAAAGCAATGGCAGTCTTGGCACTGACACAGTTGGCCGGCCAAGCATGCTCCCGCCTGCAAGCCAGGCATGGCCCTGCTACACGCCCAGCAGCTCACCGCCTGTGGGCATCAGCACAAAGCAGTTGCGCCCGCTCAGCGCTGCCTCCACAATGTCGCGCTGCCGGCTGCGGAAGGAGGCGTTGCCAAAGACCTGCGAACGTGGGGGCCAGAGCGGGGGCACGCACACAGGGTTCGTCTCCGGTGCCTGCATATGACCATGCCTGTCCAGCACAGCGCGAGGAGTACTCAGGTTGGTCCCATCCCTTGCCACAAAGAGCAGGTGGAGCAGCACGCAATCACAGGCATGTGCTGCCCAATGCATCAAACACACCCAAGCCTCAAAATACTCAGCACCCACCATGCGATTGGCATAGTCCAGCATGTCCAGCTGCTGCTCCTCTGCTGAGGCTGGCCGCATGGCCATGGCCCCTGCCTGCTGCCGCCCCTCAGCTGGCGGTGGTCCCGCCAGCGCCTGCATGCTGGCCTGCCCCCGCGGCACGCGTTGCATGAAGCTATCGATGCGGCGCTGGCCGGCCGCAGCTCCCGCTGCTGCCTCCGCTGCTGCGCCGCCGCCGCCACCGCCGGCTGGTGCTGCACCCACCAGCGGGCGTTGGCCGCCGCTGGATGGCCGGCGGGTGCGGGCTGCCAGAGGCTCGTCGTCCTCGCTGCTGCTCTCCTCGATCGCCTCAATCTCAAACTCGTCGCCGCTCTGCTCCCCCAGTATCTCCACATCTGCGGAAGGGGGGTGGGGCTAGCTGCGCAGGTTTAGGCACCAGGGGGTGTGCACTGAGCCATCGGGTAGCCGACCGGTTGTCAGCTGTCGTTTGGCTATCTGCAGGGCGGGCACCCAACAACTGACGGCAGCATGCTCAGCACCCACCTGAGTCGCCCATCGCCTCCCCCATGTCCTCGTCCTCGCTGCCGCTGCCGCCCTCCTCTGCTTCATCCCCGCTGTCTGCCATTGCTGCCTGGCCTCTGGCCACATCCTCTCCCTCCTCCCTCTCGCTGCCGCTGTAGCTGTAATCGGGGCTCACATAGCCGCCGCCGTCCCCCGCTGCCGCAGCATCAGCGTCTGCCGCCGCGCCACCGCCGCCGCCGCCAAAACCGTTCAGCTTGGGCAGCAGCCAGTCGAGGAAGTCGCTGACTGTGGCATTGTCGGTGGCAGACGCCACGGTCTTGCGCTGCAGGCCCCGCTCCTGCAAGTGGTAGCGGTGGTGCGCGTTGCAACAAGCAGCAGGCTGCGCAAGGGAGGTGCTTGCAGGCAGCTGCACAACGCCATCCAACCGCTGCTGGTTTTTCACCCGACACACACTACGCACCTCGCAGTAGCGGTCAAGGGCATCCTGTGCGTCTTCCTCCCCAATCAGATCGCCGTAGCCTGCGGGCAAGCAGGGCGACGGGGAGCACGCTCGAGCGGCGGCAGGCGGCGGCAGACAGCGGCAGCTGGCTGCTGCCAGGGCCGCCGATCGCCGTGCCTGCAGCTTCAGTGGCGCTTGAACAGCGACGAGGCAGCAGAGCACGCAGGCGTGCGCAGGCTCGGCGTTCGAGCGCGGCGTGAGCGCCCCAACACCCCCTGGCCCACCGAAATCGGTCAGCACGACGCTCAGCAGTCCTCGCATCGCCGTGGGGCGGGCAGGGCCCGCGGTGCCAGCGCTGCGGGTTCGCCCCTTGTGCTGTCGCCGTCTGATCTGTGCTCCCTGCACGGCCAGCACCGCGTGGAGGCGGACAGGAAAGACCGGAAGAAACGCACAGCAAGACCACAGCGAACGGCCAGCCGCTTGGGACAAGCTGCGCTGCGGCGTGTGCTGCTGCGGCAGCAGGGTGGCCGGCGCCCACAGCCCCCGCACGGACGGTTTGCAGGGGCTGCCGCAGGCCGCTTGCACCCTGCACCCAGCCACACAGCAAGCCGCTGGCAGCGCCCCTGCCTGGCCCCTTGCCCGTCACCGACCGGCTGAGCCCGCCCGCCTCCCGCTGCTGCTTCCGCACGTGCGCTCGCTTGCTCCTGTTTGCTACACACCCAGCGGCCTCGCTGTTGCTTAGCTGAATGGGGCTTACAGAGGACCGACAGCGTGCAGGGATGGTGCACAAGCAGCCGCGCAATCACATGTACAGGCCCTCCGGCACGCCCTCCTTCTTCTTGTACAGCACCTGCGGGGCCGGGGGGCAGCAGGTGCAGGGATCAGACCACCAAACCAACCAACGTGCAGCAGCCCGATGGGAAGCCGGCCCAGCTGCAGGGCGGCATGGCAGTCCAAGCACTCATCTCCTCGGACCACCCATCCTCTGCAACGAGCCACCCTCCACAACAGAACATGTACAGTAGGCAGCACCCACCTTCTCCTTGGCCTTCTTGAAGTCCTCCTGCGTCACACACATGCGCCGCTCCCGCAGCGCCAGCAGGCCCGCCTCTGTGCACATCGCCTTGACGTCCGCGCCGCTCAGCTCATCCTGCGCAGGGAGACGGGGGACACGTTGGGTTGCCGGCCATTGCAACCTCCGTGAGGACCACGCAGCACCGCACATGTGCGCATAACAGCTGCAGCTGCACTCACGGCAGCGGGGAAGAACAACAGCAGTAAGGACCAGCAGCTGCCCACCTTGGCCATCACAAACTCCTCGATGTTCACGTCGTCCGCCAGCGTCATGCGCCCCGTGTGGATCTGCAGCACGCGAGGAGCACCCAGCTGTCAGCAACTGCTGTAGCCCGCTGTAGCGCAGAGCATGGAGTTGCATAAGAAAACTGCCATTTAGGACTGGCGTAGAAGCCAGCCCAGCGCAACCAGCACTCGCCTGGAAGATGCGGCGCTTGGTCTTCTGGTCGGGCAGCGGGAACTCGATTTTGCGGTCGATGCGGCCGGGGCGGATGAGGGCGGGGTCCAGCGAGTCGATGCGGTTGGTGGCCATGATGACCTGCGCAACAGAGGGATGGGTGGGGCCGCACTCAGTCCAACTCTGTGCGAAAGACAGTGGGAGGAAATGCGGAATCGACAGAGCCGAACGGCGGGTGGCCGTGGCGACCTGCAAAGTTGAAGCGGCGGTCAGCAGGCACGGGAGCCTGACAAGTGACGTGGCATGCAGGCGAGGCCTGGCAGTGAATGCAGCTGTGGGCTTCGATGCAGCTGCGGGAGACACGGACCACACGCAGCTGCACCCACACATCACGAGCAGCAGCACCCACCTTGACATCGGTGAGGGCATCAAAGCCATCCAGCTGGTTGAGCAGCTCAAGCATGGTGCGCTGGATCTCGCGCTCGCCGCCGCTGTGCGCATCGTACCGCTTGGTGCCCACGGCGTCAATCTCATCTGCAGCGCAGCAGGACGGCCGACAGGCGGCTGTTCGTGAGGCCATCGGCGCGCTGCAATGCAACAGCGTCAACGTCGCACAACATCTAGCAGCAGCGTGCGCGCCCAGCGTGGGCAACTGCTGCACAAGGCATGCACAGCGGTCCACCACAAACAGCCAACGCTCAGCCCCACCACTTGAATTGTTGTGGGCTGTCGCGATTCTGAGAGCGGAACAGTTCCTCAAAGCTGTCTACCCACCGATGAACACGATGGACGGCGCCTGCTCATCCGCCACCCGGAACAGCTCCCGCACCAGCTTGGGCCCATCGCCCAGGTACTTTTGGATCAGCTCCGAGCCAACCTGCAGAGGGAGGAGTAACCATATGCATGTAGGATGAGATCAGGCACATCGACGATTTGATTGCGGCACGGCCACATTGCAGGCGCCCGCTGCCGCGGCACGAGCTTGCAAGTGGCAGCTGCGCACGGCAGCGCAACAGGCGGCGAAGTTGGCTGGCCATGACAGCAGCAGCGGGAGCTCACCACGCGCAGGAATGTGGCGCTGGTTGAGTTGGCCACCGCTTTGGCCAGCAGCGTCTTGCCAGTGCCGGGCTCGCCGTACAGGATCACACCCTGAGGGCAGGGGGTGCAGAGCAACAGGGTGCTGCTGTTGGGAAAAGAGCTCCGAGCAATGGGAGGGCAGGGCGCAGGAGCAGGTCTGGGTGCGGGCTGGAGCATGGGCGCCGCACAGGCGAGCCACAGGCCTTGATGCTGCATCCTCGTACAGCTCACCATTTCCAGGCTTTCAAACTTGTGTTATTGCCTCAGCAGCACTTCAAAGTGGACATGCCAAAGATGCTCAGCGCTACCCCACCTTTGGCGGCTTGATGCCGATGTCCTCGTACAGCTCGGGGTGCGTCAACGGCAGCTCCACCGCCTCCTTGATCTCCTGGATCTGCGCCCAGGCAATGAGTGCAAGCAGACAACAAGCAGCCAATAAGTATCCAAACAATGAGTACAGGGCAGCACGATGGGGTTTGGTTGGAAGCAGGGCAGCACCTGGCGCGCCAGGCTGCCCACGTCTGCAAACAAAGCTCTGCCCAGGCCGCAGGCCTATCCAGCAACCAGCCGAGCATGCCGGCCAATAGCAACGCCAGCCGAGCCGCCCTGCCCGCACCTGCTGCTCCAGGCCACCAACGTCCGCATAGCTCTCGGTGGGCGCATGCTCCACCTTCATCACGCTAACAGCCGGGTCGGCCTCGTCTGACAGGATACCCACCACATGGTTGCCCTGCACTCGGGTGTCACGCGTGTTTGTTTGCATTAAGTGAGCAAGGCAAGCGGTCAGGCAGGACAGCTCAATGCCGGCACTCAACTGCCTGCAGCCAGCACTGCACTGTGCTGAAGTGCGAGTGCGCGCATTGTTGTGCAGCAGCACCGTGAACCCAGGCTCCAGCCGCTGAGCATGGACCCAAGCCCAAGCAGCGCACCAGGCCAGCAGCAGCTGCTGCTCTACCTCTGCGCCCGCCCAACCCCACCACTTGCCTTGTTGTGCAGCAGCACCGTGGAGCCGGGCTCCAGCTGCGTCTTGTCCACAAAGCTCATGATGGCCACGTAGTACTCGGGCCCCACTGCAAGTCGGGAGAGGAATTCAAGCCAACCAAATGCAACTTGAGGACGGCAACAGCTAGGCAGGGAGGGGTTCAAGATGATCGCAGCTGCCTCATGCTCTGCACCAGCCTGCCGCAGGATCACAATGTACGCAAGTCAGCCAATCGCAGGGGCGCACCAGCGGAGCTGACGATGGCGTGGTTTTCGTCAATCATCTCTTCCAGCGTGCCCACACTCAGGGGCGTGCCACGCAGGTCGTCCACCTGATGGCAGGGTGCAAGGGCATGGCAGCGAGCGGTGAGGCACGTGCGCAGCGATCATGCCCAGCAGCGCCCCATCATACCCAGCCATTCGCTCTAACGCAATGCTTCAACTGCCAAGCTTGCTGCACAGCCACGCCATAACAGCGTCCGTCTCAGCTGCCTGCTGCTCGCTGCAACCACCAAGCGCACAACAGAGCGCTGCAACCGCCAAGCGGCAGCAGAGCGCGTGAGCCGCGGCCCACCTTGGTGCGCTCCTCCTCGTTCCGCTCGTCGGCGGGCTTCAGCCGCTCCTGGTTCTGCACAAACTCCTCCTCCATCAGCAGCCAGTCCTGCATCCATTGGGAAGAGAGAGGGCTGATGACAACGGAGCAAGCACGAGTGTGTGCACAAATCTCCTCCATCAGCGGCCAGCCCTGCAGGTGCATTCCGTGGCACCCAGCAGCAGGCAGGCGCACAAAGCGCCCTGGGCTGGCCGCCCTGCGCCAGCCGCATTTGAATATAGACAGGGTGTGCAGCAGCCGCCCGCACCTTGACGCGCTCCAGCTTGAGCAGGCGCAGCTTGCACTTGGCAGAGGGCGTGATGGTGGGCAGCTTGGTGCCCAGGCTGCGGGTCAGGAACAACACCATGATTGGCGATTGAGGAGCCGATGCTGGCTGCTCGGAAGCAGCAGCTGCAGGAGTGGAGGCACACAGCAGGCCCAGACACGGCAGCAAACGAGGTGGACAAGCAGCGACCCGGCCGCACCTGCTCTGCCCGTCGCGCCGGCGCGCCTTCTTGCCCACACGCGGCGGCGGCGCGGGTGGCTCATACTTCTTCTTCTTCTCTCCCTGCACAGTTTGGGCAGGATGATGCCAGCAATGGGCAGGCAAACAAGCAGGCCATGACCGGCAAACGCACCGCACGGTGGCAGCGGCGGCGGGTGGGACGGCGGGCGTCGTGGGGACCAGGGGAGCGGCTTGACCGCGGCGCGGGCGTGGCCACGGCCCCCGCCACCGCTGCACTGCACATGGCGAAGGCCAGGCGGCCCGCCGGAGGCCCCCACCTGCTTGTCCTTGCCCTGCTCGCCGGGCGGGCCGCCGCCCAGCCCGCTCTGGCCCTGTCCCATTCAGCCCGCTGCCTGCTGGGCTGGTCTGACGGTCTCGCAAGGCCTGGATCGCCCGCAAGGGGAGGGAGGCGGCAGTGGGGGTTCGCCCAGCGCGCCCCTGGGGCTCCGATCACGCTCGCAGGGCCGCAGAACCTGTGATCGCCGGCCGCAGGCGCGGGACCTGGGCCTTGGGGCGTGGCCTGCATGGGGCGGCACAGCTCAGCAGAGGAGTCTCCTCAGGAGAGGCATTGTGCGCTTCTGCCTCGCAAGACGGGTGCTTATTCTCACAGACCCGACAGCACCGCTGCACCCACGAGCCCTGCACTCGCCCTGCCCCGACAGCCGAGCGCAGCTCCCGGCAGGCGCCTCCACCGGCCTCCCGCCATGCCCGCCGACGCCCGGCCGCCCGCCCGGCGGCCAGGCCGCCGCCTGCGCGCCCTGGGCGACGCCTTCCACCGCACCGTCAAGTACGCGCTGCGCCCCGTGGACCAGGAGGCTTTTGCGCAGCTGTTCCCCACCCTGCGCGACGGCCTGGTGGACAGCCTGTACCAGGCGTTCAAGCAGGCGCGCTGCCGCCCGCCGCAGGCCTCCCGCCGCCGCCGCCGCTCAGCTGCTCCTGCCTGGCGGTCTGAGCAGGCTGCCCCCTGCCTTGGCAGCGCGTCCAGACAGCCGCTGCCCTGCTGCATCACTGCTGCACCCCTGAGCACCACGCACCCTGCTGGCCCTGCGACAGTCGGCAACCTCCCGCCGCCATGCCGCTGCCGCTCTCTTGCGCACACCGCTCCTGCGCCGCCGCTCACAACATGCAGGTGGTGCACCAGATGCGCGTGTTTGCAGAGGCAGAGTACGAGCAGGCGGCAGAGGAGCACGGCCTGCGGGACAAGCTGGCGGCGCTGGAGGAGCTGTGCGAGGCGCAGGTGGGTGCATGCCTGGCAGCCTGCTGCCGTGCACGTGCTGCTGCCTGGTTTGCGCCATCGGGGGCTGAACAGGGATGCCTTGAGGATGCTGCAGCTGGACCGGCGCAGCATGCTGGTGCATGCTCAGACCCTCAACAAAGCTGCCTGCATGGCTGATGCTGGTCTGCTGCATTGACTCTCCCCTCGTGGAGTGCAGGGAGTGGCGGATGGCGACAGCAGCGCGGCGGCAACGGATGGCAGCACAGGGTCAGGCTGTGCGCCTGTGCGCTGCCATTCCGCCTTCAGCGTGCCCTGCAAGCATGGCTTCCATTTCGCTGCCTCACCAAACCACGTGCTGCTGCGCTCTGCAGGCAGCCGGGGCTGGGGCCCACCAACGCCATCCGGCTCAGCCTGCTGCGCGCCAAGCAGGTGCGTGCCAGCAGGTTGACAGACTGGGTGGGGCTGCAAGCATGCTTGCATGTCGCAGCAAAGCCTGCACGCACTGGCGGTGACATGCTTCCCGGTCAATGCACTACCTGCTGGACTGTGGTGGGTTAACCGCATGTGCCCTGCCCTGCCCTGCCCCTTGAACAGGCGGAGGCGGAGCAGCTGCGGCGGGTGCTGGCGGAAGTGCAGGCAGCAAATGAGCAGCTGGCGACGCAGCGAGAGGATCGGCGGCGGGCGGCGCAGGACCTGCTAGCCAAATCACAGGTGGGTGGACCCGGCTGCAATGGCCACAGTGTACCTGGGAGCGGCATGCCGCAGGGCGCTGTGCTTTCGATTGTGGCAGCTTGCACCATGAACAACGTTGCGCTGATCCCTGCGCCTGCTTGCCGTGCTGACCCTTCATGTAGTGTTTCCTGTGGTGCCATCAGCTGTGCTGCTTCACCGTGACCCTCACCCTGCTGTTTTGGCCCTCCTTTTTCATTTGCTGCAGCCGCTGGCGGCGCAGCTGGAGTCGGTGCATGTGTCAAGCAAGGCATGGGCCAACCGCGTGGTGGAGCCGGTGGGCTGAGGCACCAGCAGCCACAGCTTAACCATTAATGGCGCTGGCAGCAGCTGGCCGATGTGTTTGCTGTTCCGCGCCGGGCTAAGATACCGAGCAGCGATTGTCGGCTGGGCCGTGCCTGCATTTTCTCATTCTGTTCTTAACTCAACTGACTGACGACTGTAGATTATCGACCACTGTGCACTCCCTGTAAGCCATCACTCTTCACAGCCAGCAAAATAGCGGCTCGATGCATGCGTATGAGTCGGTCCCATCAAGCGGGGTGCCGCCTGCGGCCATGGAGGGAGGTGAGCCGGGCAGCGCCTCAGCGGCAGCCTCATTCGGGAGCGCTGCCCGGGTGCGCACAGAGGGCCGCCCCCTATCAGTGTGCCTGTTCCTGTGCCTGCTGCGGCGCCCATGCTTTTCCAGAAGCTGAACGAGTGTTCACGCCTGGTGCACCTGCTCCAGTACGCTTGAGGCCATTTGCCAAGCGCGCATCACTTCACCTCCTGTCATATCGCCCCTGCCGCATGGGCAACAAGCATTTACAATGCGCCAAACGGCGCTGCGGCTGTGTTGGGGGGCCATGCAGGCCTGCAACTGTGGCCGGCAGGGCAGCACAGCCAACTAACTGTCTTGGAACACATTCCACCTAGCAAGCAGGTGCAGGCAGTTCAGTCGTCATCAAACAGCTGCGCCAGCATCTGCTCCTCTGCTAGCTCTCGCATCAGCTCAGCAGCCTCCTGCTCCACTCGGGGGTCGCGCTGCTGCGCCGGCTGCTGGCTCACTGGCTGTTGCCCCTGCTGCAGCGGTGCGGATTGTGCTGCCTGCGAAGCCTGGGTCGCTGGTGGCTGTCCCTGCTGCTGGCCGCTAGAAGCCTGGGATGGTAGTGCTGCTCCACTGCCTCCTGTTGCTGCTGCTGCCGGCCCTGCCGCTGCCACCGGCGCTGCCCCAGTGGGCCAGCTGCCAACTACGGGCAACACATGCTGCCCTGCCGCTGCCAGCGGCGGCGGACGAGCTGCTGCCGGCATCGCTGCTGCCGCTGCCGCTGCCGCAGCTCCCGCCTGCAGCATGCCCTGCAGCGCTCCCATCCCAACAGGAATCATGCCAGGCGGGAGGCCGCTGGTGAGGCCCGTGACGGGCACAGCTCCGGGCGGCAGGGCAACCATGAGAGGTCGCAGCCCAGCTGCCATGCCTGCCTGCTGAAACACAGGCATGCCTGCACCCATCATCGCCCCGCCACTGAACTGTGGCATCAGCTGGCTGGCGGGCTGGAAGCCGCCTGAGCGCGCCGGTGACAGTGCTGCGAGCGGCGAGCCAACACCTCCTACGGCGGGCTGTGCTGAGCTGCCAGGCGGCGCTGGCCGCCGCGCCGGCAGCCGGATGCGCAGCGGCCCACCTGACTGTTGCTGCTGCTGCTGCGCCTGCGCCTGCTGCTGCTGCTGTGGTCGCGGCTGCAGTGCCTGCTGCGAGCCAGCCGGGCTCACCGCCGTCCCCTGCTGCCCCGCACGCTGCTGCAGCTGCTGCACCGCCGTCAGCGGCGGCTGGGAGGCTGCTGCGGCCGCGCCGCGCTGTGGCTGCTGCACAGACTGTTGGGAGGCTGTGCGGGGCGGCTGTGGCGGCTCTTCGTCATCGCTGGACAGCAGGTCGATCACCTCTGGCTCCTTGCGCTTCTGCGGTTGGAGGGGAGGGGGACAGCCACACGTCAGTGGGTCAGGACCGCTCGACGACAGCTCTGTTTGTTGCTGCGTGGCCAGCAGAAACGATCATGGAGCAGGGGACGTTCAAGCAACTGCCAACTGCCATCTGCAAAGGTGCAGGTGCAAGTCGGGTTCAGAAGATGTCAACAGAGCCGCCCACCCAGACAGCCGCGCACCTGCCCAGCCAGCGCCTCAATGGCACCTGCAGACGCTCGCCGCACCGCTGCCGCCGCTTTTCTGAGCTCCTCCATTTCATCTTCCTCCTCGCTGCTATCGCTGTCCAGCACTAGCTCCTCCGCCGCTCCGTTGGCGGTCCCATTGGCGGTCCCGTTCGCCGTGCCAGCTGCACCGCTGCGTGCTGCGCCGCCGCCCCCCTCTGCCGCCAAGCCTGGCTCAGTTTTCACGCCTGCTGCTGCCCCTGCTGTTGCCTGGGAGCCGCCGCCAGCTGCAGAGGTTGCCCGGGCAGCGGCCAGCGCAGCGGACACGGCTTGGGGCTCAGCTGTGAGCTCAAACCAGCCCGATTTGTAGTCCACCGGGCGCCACTGCCCCTCTGCAGGCAGGGGCCAGGGAGGGCAGGAGGGCAGCATGGGCTCCTGTGCAGGCACCTGCGCAGCCCTCAGCCCGCCGCAGAGGCACGCGGTCCTCGGTCCAGCGCATGCAGGCTGTGCAGCAGGCGGAAGCACCACCACAGTGAAGAACAAAACAGAGCTTGCCTGCCGAGATCTCGACGTCCGACACGCCCGGTTCGTCTTTCAGGCACTCCAGCACCCGCTGCATGTAGCCGTCCACCTGAAATGTGAGGAGAGGACAGGGTGTGCTTGTGTTTCCAACTGTTGCAAAGCGCCGTTCAGCACCTGGTGGCGGGACGAGCGAGCGGCGGCCCAGCCATCCGCTGCACTTGTACTGGCTGCCGGGTGCTGGGCAGCACAGGCAGGCCAACCGACGCGCAGCCAGGCACAGAATAGTTGCACGCAGGCCCTCACCTGCAGCTGCTCTACGGAGCTGTTGTTGCATTGCGGGGCGGGCCACTTGCGGTTAACACCACACAGAACAAACCAGTTGCACGCAGGCCCTCACCTGCAGCTGCTCTACCGAGCTGTTGTTCAGTGTGGTGGGGTCCTGCCACTTGCGGTTGCGCTGCGCCATGCTGAGGAAGGAGTCCAGGTCAAAGGGCTGCAGCCCCGAGGCGTCCGCAAAGCGGGCCGGCACCTGCTTGGGGCAGGGGGGAGGGAGGGCAGGCAGGGGGCGTTCAGTGGAGTTTGAGAACAGATGGATTGATCAGGCAGAGGTCCGGATTGCCTCTGGCAGCACGCGGCGTGACTTCATGTGCAGCTAGGCAGCTCGCGGGCACAGCCTGAGTGCAGCCAAACGCAGTCCAATGCGTCATCGCCCTTCAGGCAGTGACCACACGGTTGACAAGCGGCGCACCTGCATGCGCTGGCCACTCATTGGGTCCTTCAAGCTGACCACCTCCTGAGCCACCAGCAGGTCGTCGTCTGCGGGCGGGTGCAGCGGACAGGAGAACAGGCCGCGCAGGGGTTGCTGCAGTCCCAGCAAGCACATTGGGGCCTGCCAGGTGGCCGCCGCGCATGCCGGCAAGCACGCCTCATACTCCACAGCCGTGTTGATACATCACTGCTCATTCGTTGCACAATTGACTCCCTGTTGCACGAACACGCACAGCCCTCACCTGAGTCGTCGCCGCCGCCGCCGGCAAAGTGGCGCCGCACGCGGGCTGCTGCGGCTTCAAGCGTCTCTGGCGCCAGCATCAGGCGCTTGACCTGACATTCGGGTGGATGACAATTGGCACGCTACTGTGCTTGCAGTGAGGAGCAAGCCGCAGAGACCCGCAAGAGCCTGCTGGCAGAACCGGCCCGGCCTGCAGCTTCCCAATGTACAGAGCCCTGCCCACCTGCTCCGGCGTGCGGCGGCGCGCCAGCTGCAGCGTGAGGACCCAGGTGCCGCTGTCGGCAGCGCTCAGCGACAGGCTGTTGCGGCCGCGCAGCACCATGGAGCCTGCATGTGGTGTGAAGGCGAGGGGACCAGCTCAAGCTGCATTGCGCGGCAAGGCCATCATGGCAGGGGCCTGGGAGGCTTCGCCATGCGCCGCCGCAGCATGCAACAACCGGGGCCACCAGGCAGGCAGCACCACCCACCAATGGAGGCCACATCGTCTCGCTGGTTGATGCCCATCTTAGCGTTGTGGGCCCGGCCGTACGGCCTGCGGGTGGGATGGCAAATGCAAGCAAGCCTGTGTCTTGAAGCACACGCGCTGGCTGGCAAGCAGGCCGCCTGTTGAGGTGCACTGTGCAGCCAGCTGTGAGGGGCAACCCCGCACACAAACTCCGCTAGCACCATCATTATCCACACAGAGCGGCACGGAGTTGATGTGCAGGCAGGTCTGCCTCGGTAGGTCTGACTCCAACAAAGCAAAGCGCAGCAGCAAGGCCCGGAAGAGCCAGGCTGCTTACCGGTGGGGCATCGAGTTGATGCGCAGGTCGACATGCTTGGGCCAGTGGTACCGCAGCGGCACCTCGTCGCCGATGAGCACGCAGCCGGCCTGCGGCAGCAGGCGAAGCAGGTGTCAAATTGTGCAGTACTAGGCACATGCTTACACTACTAGCTGCAACGCCGCCAGCTATTTGCCTGCGCCGAATTTGCCTGCACCGACCCGTCGCCACGTGCAACTTCCCGCCCACATTTGCCAGCCGCTCGACCTGTCCGCTAGCAAGCGCACCTGCACGCGGTGGTTAGCGGGGTCCTGCTGTGCCGGCTCCAGCTGCTGTTGGTTCAGGTAGAACACACGGTCTGCGCTCTGCACCTCTTGCGGGCCATGGCTCGTCACCACCGGCGGCCGCCCGGGCTGCACGTTGGGTGCAAGGGGTGCAGGGGTGGGGAAAGAGCAGTGTGAGCAGCGGGCAGCTATGCCTGGCATGGCAAGCTGGCCACCCTCCACGGCTGGCCTGAGTTGCCGACAGCCACAAGGCATCACACGCATAACCGCATGCCGGCGTGCAGCGGGCCTGCAACGTTGCGCATGCAACCCTGCCCGCCACTCACTGTGGGCTTGAGGCGTGAGGGCGGCAGCACCTGCTCCGTCACCTCCCAAAAGGGATCTGCCAGCCGCGCTCTGCAGAGCTCACACACGAACTTGGCTGGCGGCGCAGCCAGGCCCAAGCAGTCGCAGTGCTGCCACACACCGCAGCCGCGGCCCTGCGCCAGGCAGGAGGGCAAGCGTGTGGGCGGGCGGGGTCAGAAGATGCAGCAAGGCCAGAGTGCCGGAGACTCCAGAGGAGCAGATAGGGGCTACCAGCCGCAATCCATTGCGACAGGTGCATGGCGCACATCGAGCTGGAACCACCACTGCAGCCAGCACATTCGAAGCTTTCAGCCACTTGCCTGGCACATGACCATGCTGCCACGCTCGGCCTGCACGTTGCAGATGCAGCGAATGCGGGTGGGTCGCCCCCCTGCCTGCTGCATGCCCGGCGTCCGGGCAAGGCTGCCAGGCACCCCGGCCTGCACCTGCTGCTGCTGCTGCTGCTGGGGCGGCGGCGGCGCGGCATGCTGCTGCGGGTACAGCGCTGCAAACGGGTCCGCAGCTGCCGCCGCCGCAGCTGCTGCTGCAGCTGCCCCATAGTAGCCGCTGCCGCCTGCTGCGGGCAGCAGCGCGCTGTGGTCTGACTGATCGGAGCCATGGCCCACTGGTGGCAGGTTCATCATGCGCCGGTACGTGTCATGCACCACCCGGGCTGCAGCAGGGCAGGAGTAGGCAGGTGGACAAGGCGGCTGAGCAGCTGGGTGGCTGGTGGTAGCAGTGGCTGCAGGCTGGTGGCAGCAGCGGTGGCAGAGCCACCAGCAGGGCAGCTCCCCCTCCCCCTCCACAGCAGCCACCCCACCACCCAGCGCACCCGCTTGCTCAATCTTCCACTGCTGCTGCGGGGCGCGGGCCGAGAAGCTGCGGCCCAGCACTGCGGATGAAGCGGGGTCCAGCTCCCCAAGATACAACAGGATGCGGCTCTGCAGCTCGCCCTTACGGCCTGCAATGCAGGAAGAGCAGCAATGCAACGGTGTCAGCAAATCGAGGCGGCAGCCATTCAGGAGATCAGCAGGAGGCGGCTCTGCAGCGCTCCCTTGCGGCCTGCAAGCCAGAGGGAGCGATGAAGGTGCCTGTGCGTCGGCTGCTGATCCCAGTGTGGCTTTGCAGCACGCATGTGTGTTTGGCGGGTGTCGCACTCGCAACAGGGGCGGCAGGCAGCGTGGCTGATGTTGCCCACAGCCAGAGAGTAGTGAGCGGCCGCGCAGCGAAACAGCAGCCAACCATGCCTTGTCCATGTGTATGCGAACAAGCACTCACTCCACATTCGCCAATTGGAACGCCCGCTGCAAAACACAACGCAAGCGTCCCTTTCTCGACCGCACGGCTCACCCGTCTTGCGCAGGCCCAGCCGCTCCGCCACCGATTGCAGCTCAACCATGCGGAAGCTCATCACCTCCTGCCTCAGGGCTGCGGCGCTGCTGCTCTGTGATGCCGCCATGGCTGCCCAGTCGGCCAGCAAGCCGAGCGGCGGCGGCCGCGGCAGCGGAGCCGCCGTGAATTGGGAACCCTGGCGCCCGCTGCGGCCTGGGCGGCGGGTTCAGTGCACTAGCAGCTGACACCGGAGCGTGCTGTCAGGCCCGGAACGCCACTGGAGGCGCGCGGAGGCCCGTTCGGGGCGCGCCGCCGCCCGCTATGTGGCTGTGCGCCCTGCCGCTGCTGCCAGCAATATCCCAGAAGATGCTGGCTACTGCTGGCGGCCACCGCTGGCGCGGGGCCGCTGGTGACCGAAAGCAAAGAAGTGGGTCTGGGTTCGGGCCCTTCTGGGCGGTTGACACGTTCCTAATTTGAGTGCATTCACGCTTTGCAGCGCCAGGGACCTCGCAACCAGGGCTTGCAAGCCGGTGGCGGAGCACGCCCGCCGTGACGCTGCATTTCAGTCCGCCCCCTTCCCCACACCCCAGTTTGAGGCGTTCTAGCGCTGCTGTGCATCGCAGCACCCGCGTGGGAGGCGCCCACGGCCGCAGATCGCTCGTATGCTGCGCATTGTCCGCCTGGGCCTGCTCCTGGCAGTGCTGCTGGCTGCCTGGGCGGCGCTGCTGCAGCGTACCGCCGGCGACGAGGCGATCCACACCGCCGTGCTGCTGGTGAGGGCCCCTGAGCAGCGGCGAGCGGGGCGCCGCTGCGGCGCCGCCCGGCTCCGTACCTCGCCGCCTGTAGCCGCTCCTTGGGCTTCATTCTTGTGCCAGCCGCACTACAGAACGACAGTCCGTCAGCGTGTGATCGGCCGGCGCTGGCGCCCAAGGCGATTGGCCAACCACCAGTCAACCTGCCGCACCCGCTCCGCCGTACGCAGGCCCCTCTGGCCGCCATCGTGCTGTTTGGAGCGGTGCTGCTGTGCCAGCTGCTGTTCGGCGTGGTCACTTTTAGGACTGTGCCCGAGGAGGCGGAGCTGCTGCAGAAGGTGGGCGGCTGGGACGGACGGGGCTTTCATGGTGGTGCCTTTCATGCTGTGGTTTCATGCTGGCGGCATGTGCTCATGAGCATGCAAGCGGGCAAATGCAAGCCGAGTTTGACGTGCGCCGCACCTCGGGGCACACCCCGCCTGCAGGACATTGCACGTGCCAAGGCAGATCTGGCCAGGAAGGGCATCAAGTACTAGGCTTGCTCGAGCACCCAGCAGGCGGCTTGCCGCACACCTAGCAGGCGCCGTTGCAAGGCGGCCCTCGTCGCAGCGCTCAGCCTGCAGGAATCCTCGGCGGCGGCGGCGGCCCGGTCCAGTCAAGCGGCAGACCCAGCGGATTAGCATTGCAGCATGAGTGACGACTACGCAGACGGAGGGGTGCACACCCTCACCCAGGGCAGCAGCGAGCTGCAGACGATTCTGGGGGCAGCGGCCCGCCGCAGCCAGGTGCGCTGTGGACAGGCACGTGCGGCGGCCTTGCTTTGTTGTATTATGTGCGGGGATGCACTGGGGAGCAGGGAAGGCACCTTGGGAATGCAGGGCTGGAGCCGCCAGCGGATGTGCTGCACGTGCCCGCTTGCTGCACACACATGACCACTCCAACCTGCTCCTGTTCCAACCTGCCATGCGCTGCCGCAGCTCGTCCTGGTGGACTTCTCGGCCTCGTGGTGCGGCCCCTGCAGAATGATGCTGCCGGTGCTGCAGCGGCTGGCCCAGGAGCTGCGCGGCCGGCTGGCAGTCGTCAAGGTGCGCTGTGGTCATGCTGCGGTCCAGCTGTGATGCATGCTGTGCCTGATGTGCCTGCTCTGCTGCTGCGGCGCACCAGTTTGCTGCCTGGCATCCGATGCACTTCACTTGTGCTGGCTGGTTTGTTTGCATTAGCACACTGGTTTGTTTGCATGAGCACACTAGCCAGATCCCCCATGTGCAGGTGGGCTGCGAGCAGGCATCTGCCCACCAGCCGCTGGCAGCTGCCACTGTGCTGACGATGTGGGCTCCTTCCAAGGCTGCCGCAGGTGGACTGCGAGCAGACATCCGCCAACCAGGCGCTGGCATCCTCCAGCGGTATCCGCGCCTTCCCTACCTTCCACCTGTACCGGTGAGCTTCAAGCTTCCGCCCCTTCAGCGTTCGTTAGCCATTTGTTTGTACCTTTCCAACACCTGTACCGGTAAGCTTCCGCCCCTTGAGATCCGTTCGTTGGGCATTTGCTTGCGCGTGCCCCACCTTCCACCTGCACAAGATGGGATTGTTGTTTTCTGGGCGTTGTTGGCTCTGCGGCTGGTGTGATGGCTGCTAGGTGGCATCTGTCGCTTCGCCACCTTCCGCCTGACACGCTGGATGCCAGCTTGAGTTGAACTTCTCGGCATAACGCTCACCGCGGGGGCTGCAGCTGCTGCCGATGCCTGCTCTGGGTCCTGGTGCTGACCTCTGGTGGGATGCCTCCCCTGCGCTCTGCCTGCCGCCTGCAGGGCACAGCAGAGGGTAGCAGAGATGCGGGGCGCCGATCCAGCGGGACTGCGCCGTGCCATCGACCAGCAGCTGGCACTGCTGGGGCCGTCCTCGGGTGGCGGCGCAGGCACCTCTGGCGGCGGCGGCGGCGGCATGAGCGCATCAGGCATGGCGATGTGCAACGCGCTGGCTCAGGTGGGCATGCTTCAGCTTGCCGTATTCACTTTCAATTACCTATGTTGTGCTCTTGCAAGAGATGCACGTTGCCAGAGATACACAGAATGCGTACCGACCTGCCAAGTTCAACTCGCCTACTGTGCAGGCACTCGCTCGCGTGAAGGCTGGCTGCTCTTACGACGAGTTCGTGGCGGCAGCCAAGACGCTGCTAACATTTGTGGGGTGAGGCCCAGGGCCGAGCAGCTGCCGTGCGGCTCACCTGTGGTGTATGCTGCCTGTCAGCAGCGGACCACCATGCCGCTGCTGACAATCTCTCCGGAGCGTCTCTCTCCGGCACTTATTTTCCCGCTTGTGCGGACTGCTCTCCCCTGTGCCTCACTTGCCTGCAGCAACGTGATTGACAAGCCAGGGGAGGAGAAGTACCGCCGAGTCAAGGCACGCTGGCTGGATGGGTTGTTTGGAATGGGGCAAGCAAGCTCTTGCAGGGTGCTGCGCGCAGTGGCAGTTGTTTGCATTGCATGGCGCTCTGCAAACAACCCCGATGCCGCCGCTGGTCAGTTTGCTGATGTTGAGCCAGGCACTGCCCCGCTGCCCCTGCAGGCATCCAACGCTGCCTACCAGTCCAAGCTGGGCTGCCGGCCCGGCGGCAAGCAGGCCATGGCAGCCATTGGCTTCAAGTGAGCAGGCTGGTGGTTGGGGGAAGGCAGGGTTGGGGGAAGGCAGGCTGCAGGAGCCTTGACCTAAGGGTTATTAGTCTCATGAAGTCGCGCTTTCAGGCCCACCGACCTGCAACTGGTTTACGTACGGTGCGTGCCCTTGTGTGCAGGGAGATGATGGAAGCAGGGGAGGCAGTGCTGCTGATGAGTGATGTGCCCCCAGAGCTGCCACGCGTGCGGCAGCTGCTGCAGTCGGCACTGCAGCAAGCAGAGGCGGCCGCAGCGGGTGCAGCCGCAGCTGAGCGGCGTGCTGCGGCTGCCGCGCCTGCCGCCGCGCCTGCTCCCACCCCGGCGGCACCCGCCCCTGCTGCCGGCAGTGCCGCAGCGCCCAGCAGCAGTGGAGCCTCACCATCAGGCGGCGCACCAACACTCGCAGCAGCAGGAGCAGGAGCTGCAAGCGGCGGCAGTGTGGATGTGGGGTCTCTGGCGCGTGCCCTGGCTGCTGCAATGGCAGGCTCTGGCGGCAGCGGCGCAGCTGGAGCCGGCACGGCGGGGGCCCGGCCCACAGCTGGGGGCACCGGTGCAGCTGCTGGCAGGCAGCGCATTGTGCGGGTGACGCCTCGCAAGCTGGCCAGAGTGCTCGAGCGCTGCCTGGCAGAGGTGGGCATTGGCCAGGTGTCACAGCAGGCGCAGGCGCAGCAGCAGCAGGCGGATCAGGGCGGCGGCCAGCCGTAAACCAGTGTCCCGCGGCTGTCTGCATGTGTCGGTGGCATGCCTTGCAGTGTAACCTCAGAAAGCCATTGTGGATGCAAGCACCGCCCACTGCACAGCTCCCCATCCGCAAGCGCGCCTCAACTTCTCTCGGCCCGCCCGTCATTTGTGCTTACAACTGGGACTGGAGGATGCAATCAGATTGCGTGGCTAGTGGTACAAGGCCATACAGGGCGGGCGCTACACAAGCGCCGGCGCGTTTGTTATGATACACAGGGGGCGGGGCGGCGGCCAGGGCGGCGGCTGCCGAAAAACGTGTCAGAAGAACGATTGGGGCAGGCCCGAAAGGGGGCTGCTATCTACAATGGAGGGCGGAAGGGAAGGGACCGGTGGCTGCGCTGAGGGCGAGGGGGCGGCCGCAGCGGGCCCGGGCCGCGGCCGCGCCACTCGCACGAATTGCAAGGGAGACGGAGCGAGACATGGGGTAGGTAGAGAGTGCGTCCGACATCAAACAGGTGTGTTGCTTGCGTTTGCGGGTGCTGGATGGGAGGCGTGGGTGAGGGGGCGCTGCTGTATCATCCGAAGGCCGAGGGTAGCGGAGGCATGGGCTCATGAGTTGAGGGTGGGAGAACGGGGCGGGCGGGCGGCTAGGTGTGCCTAGAACAGTGGTAGCAACGATGGCTCTTTGCGAGCCCCGGCGCTGCCACTCTGGCACTGCAGCAGTGCGCTGAGCGGAGGCTCCCTGGGGGGTCACCACTTGTCCAGCACTTGTGTGGTCACGTAGCTGCCGCCGTCGCTGTCCTCTTCAGACTCCTCCTCCTCCAACTCCTCGCTCTGCAGCAGAATGGGCAACATGGCTGGTGGGTGCTCAGCGCAGGGAGCAGGAGCAGCTGGTGGGCCAGGCAGGGAGCTGTGCGCTGCATGCGCTGTTCCCTTCAGCCACCGCCACTTTGCAGCGTGCACATCGACAAATCAGCACACAGCGGCAGCACTCTGCCGACACCCAGACCACAGCAAGCAGAGGCAGCCATCTGCAGCCATCTGCCATCCCCCAAACACAGCAAGCAGAGGCAGCACTCTGCCCACACCCAGACCACAGCAAGCAGAGGCAGCCATCTGCAGCCATCTGCCATCCCCCAAACACAGCAAGCAGAGGCAGCAGCAGTCTGCCACCACCCCACACAACAGCTCCCTTCCCTGCCGCACCTGGCGGGATACCGTCTCCTCCGTGGCAAACAGCTTCTTCAGGTTGACAAACGACAGCTGGGAGAGGTCGCGCACAACCAGGTCCGCCGCCGCCAGTTCGTACACCGGCTGCCGCCCCGCCAGCGCCACACACTTCATGCCCACCTACGGGGCGAGGGAGGCGCTGGTACGGCAGAATGGAGCGGCGCGGCACACAACCACCATGCGGAGTGGAGCGCACAGGCAGCAAGGGGGCTGGGAAAACGAAGGCTGGGCCAACACAGCTGCCGGCAAAACAGCAAGCGGTGTCGGCACAGCCAGCAGCCCTGGCGCACCTCGTGCGCCGCCTCGATGGACAGGTTAGAGTTGCCAATCACCACGCAGCGCACCGGCGGCCGCTGGATCTTCTGCGGGCACAGAGCAGGCGAAAAGGGTGCAGCAACTTGTGAGCACAGCGGCAGAGTGGCAGCTGCACAGCAGCGCAGGCGAGACAGCGCGGCTGCGATGCGACTGCCGGGCAGTGCAGGCTGCTGGCCAGCGCAGGCAGCTACCAATCAGACGCAGACATGCGCTGCTCTGCTCCAGTCCAAGACCTCCTTCCGGACACACATCCAGCCACACCTGGGCGCAGCACAGCCCAGCAGCAGGTGAAACCCACCTGCGCGGCGTACAGGTAGCCCTCCGGGTCGGGCTTGCCGCGGTACACGTCGTCGGCCGTCACAATGGCATCGAAGCGGGGCACCAGGCCTGCCGTCTCTAGGGCCGGCATGACGCGCGCCTCGGGTGCAGAGGACACCAGGGCCAGCGGCGCCTGCAGGGCAGCAGTGTTGGGGACAGCGATGTCATCAGACCGATGGCATGGCAAGGGGCTTTGGAGCAGAGATGCCACGCAGCAGTCCAACAGCCACTCCCTCAAGCTGTCACACGCACCACAGCTCCTGCACTTAGCCCTCCAGGCCCTCCCGCCAAACTGCCACTCGCCCCGCGCCCACCTGGTTGCGCTGCAGGATGTCCATCAGCTGCGTCACGCCCGGCGACACCAGCGGCTTGCGCCCCGCCAGCATCTCCCGCAGCAGCGCCTCGCGGCGGGTGGCCAGCCGCCGCGCCTCCACAGGGTTGCGCGTCCAGTTGAACACCTCAGTGATAACCTGTGGAGCGGGGTGCGACAAGGACAGGAGAGTGCTGAGAGGGCCTCCGGCAGCGTGCACGCCGCATAATACACCTCGCTAGCAAAGCACAGGTGCACTGCAGCCAGCCAGCAGCCGACTGGCTTGTATCACGCACCACACACACAGAATGATTTGATGCTTCTGAGGGCACAGCGCAGCACAGTACACTACCCCGACTCTGACGATGTATGTAACCAGAGAGGTGTGCCCCACCTGCTCATTCTTCATGCCGTCCGCCTTCTTGAGCGCCCAGATCGGCGGCGGCGGCTTGCCCTCCTCCGCCGCCAGCGCTTGCCAGCTGCGCACGCCGTCGCCGCATTCGTACTCCACGCACACGCCGTCCAGCTCAAAGATGGTGCCAAACCAGCCTGCAGCGGGAGGGGGGTAGCTGGGTGAAGCTGAGCGCTCAACCGACTGCCGACTGCTGCAGCGACGGCGGCAGTTTGCTGGGCAGTAGCATGGCCTGGTCGGTGACGCCAAGGGTCTAGCGCTCCGCCGCCCTTGGTTCAACGTGCAGCCTCCCATCGTCGCACCTGTGCCGAGGCGCTCCATGCGCTGCAGCGGGTTGTGGAGCGAGGGCTCGTCGGCAATGCCCTCCACGTTGCGCGGCATCGGCTTGAGGCCTGCCGTCGACGCACTGCTGCTGGTGCTGCTGCTACTGCTGCTGCTGCCGCTGCCGTGGCCGCTGCTGCCCCACTCCGTCTCCGTAGCGGGCTCGTCCAGCGGGAAGGCGGGCGCGCCGCCGCCGTCGTGCGGGTGCCACGGCAGCGGCGCCCGCGGTAGGCTGGCGGGCAGCGCCGCCGCGGGCGCCAGCCGTCTGAGCCGTGGGCTGGCGGCGGGGCGCTGCAGGGGGTCCTGGGCGCGGCGCACGCCGCTGCTCGCGGTGCGACCCGCCGCGGCGGGCCGCTGCGCCAGGCGGTGCCCAGCCAGTGCTGCTGCCGGCATGTGCTGCTGGAGGGTGGGCGGCCGGCGGAGGGGCGTGGTGGTGTGCGGGCAGAACCAAGTCAACTGAGGGCTGGGGCAGAGCCGTGGGGAAGCCGAACGAGAGCCCTGATCACTGCTGTGGAACGCAGACAGCAGGTGTGGCGCTGGGGGCACGCACGAGACCCTTGCGCCTGCCCAGCACCTGCCCGTCTGGCAGACAAAATCGCGCGCACCCCAGGTGGAAACACCCTCTCAACAGGCCAGGCACCACCCCCAGAGTTCGATCAGGCGCCCGGCCCGTGGCCCCGGGTTAGGGGCACGTTCGCCGGGCGCCGGCGCCTTGCCCTAGCAAGCAGCGCACGCCCACGAGCAACCAACTGCTCTCCAACCCTGGGGGTGTTGCATCATGGCAGCAAACAGCTCACATCTGAACATTTCGGTAAACGGGTAGCGCTGCTTGACAGGGGAAAGCAGCGTAGCTAGCAATTGCTAGCCCAGCCGAGCACTGAAATGGACATGTGCTGCACATGTACGACAAGCCTCGGTAGGGGCAAACAAAATACGCACACGTGAAAAGATAGTAAAACTTGTAGCAAACAAATGGGTGTGGAAAAAGTTGAGCAACCCCCTTGCTCAAGCAGCCGAGGGCGGCGGCGCAGCGTCCTCCTCCCCCACCGTCGGTTGGGGCTCGGCAGCCAGGCGAGCTTGCAACTCTGCAATGTGCGCCTGCAGCCGCGACACCTCGGCTTGCAACCGTCCCACCTCTGCTGAGCTGTCGCCGCTGCCGACGGGCAGGGCCGCTCCGCTCTCATCTACACCATTCTCTGGCATGCCCGCAGCTGGAGGCTGCCCCTGTGCTGCATCCATGTGCTTGGTGTGGGCCACAGCCCCGTGGTGGTGGTGCCCCCCTGCCACAGCTGTCGCGCTGGACAGGGAGCGGTGGCGGGAGTGAGCCGCCAGCGCGTCTGCAGTGTGGCGAGCGGCGAAGCAGGCAGGCCACGGGATGAGGGCCGGAGGGCAGGGCATGCATCGTGTGAGCCTAGCATGCTTGCCACGCTGGGCGGCAGGCCAGCCCCAAGCGCATGCAGATGTGGCCAAGCAAGCGATCACCACCGCATGGCAACGCGGCTGCAGCGCACAGCCAGTGCTCACAGGCGGGGATGGTGGCGGCACTGGCCCACATCCAGATAACGACCGCAATGACTATGCCGCTCCACCATGGCAGATCCCTGCGCAGACAGCAACGAGGCGCAGCAGCCACACAGCTCAGCCAGCGATTTGCGGATGGCGTGGCGTAGCCGGCGGGGCCGGCGCTGCATTCAACTGCTGCTTAGGGCTGGGGAGCCCCCATTCAACTGCTGCGCAGGGCTCATTCATCTGCTGCTCAGGGCTGGTAAGAGGCTCACCAGATGGACCAGAGGCCCCAGGTGGATGTGAAGAAGCAGCTGGCAGAGCCAAACTGCAGCCAATGGGCAGGGAGGCAAGCGGTCAACCACTTGATTGGCAGGGTGAGCTTGCCAGCGATGGGCTGGTGCATCCATGCAGCCTACGTAGTCACCATGCGAAGTCTGCCAAACAGCTTGCATGTGGACTGAGGCTGTCGAGTGCGGGCCGTCCCAAGCACCCCTCCAAAGCGCAGGAAGGAGCATCCCCCCCACCGCAACCGACTGCTTCCGACCAGGAGCCCACGTGCCTGCCACGCAAAGAAAGCCGTAGACGAGAAGACAAAGGAGCAGAGGAAGGTCAGCAGGCGCAGGGGGATGGCCAGCACGAAGTGGGGGTTCCGCCACCACTGCACCGAACCAGAATCGAGGTGGAGCTGCTTGGAGTTGGCAGTGAAATGGGTGTGGCACACAGCTCGCAGCGATGAAGCTGCACTGGCAGGCAAGGCGGCGCGCTCACGCGCCACAAGCAGGGCCAGCCCAGGCACCCAGAGTGGCAGCCAGTCCTGGAGCTGCGTGCGGCGCAACTTGGGTTCCCCACTCCCATCGCACCTGGTCCTGCCTGCGAGAGCGGTTGGGCTTTGCGCCGCGGCACTGGTGGCGCAGCAGGGCAACCAGCGCCATGTTGGTTGCCAGCATGAGGGAGCAGGCCAGGCAGACGAGCGTCACCCCGCCAACGTTGCCTAGAGGGGAATGGCATGGCAGCACACGAATTGCACAACCGCAGATTGAGCCAAGGGTCAGGCGCCAGGAGGCTTGGTCCACAAGGACACCGAAACGCAGCAGCACAGCTAAGGCAGCCTGTCTGGCAGTTGCGCCCGGCGGTGCCGCCACAACGCTCTTGCCTGTGACGCCCATCAGCAGCACGACCACGACCAAGCAGATGCCCATCTCAACACTTAGGCCAACTGCGGTTGGTGGGGAGTGGTGCACACCACAGTGTGGAACCACACTGCGGGTGTTGGGACGACCACTGCCCAGCTGCCTGCCCCAGACAGCAGCGCAAGCAATCGGCACACGCGCCGCTGGATCTGCCGCCATGTGCATGTGTAGGAATGCAGCCCCATTGTAAACAGCTCGGCATCGGCAAAGGCTCACCAAACGTGGTCAGGTCTCCCTCCAAACAGTCCAACACATGCCCTACAAAGCTGATCTCGCGGCTGCCCCCGCTGCTGCCCCCGCCGCTGCTGAAGCTCAGAGAGGTGGCCAGGGATGCATCCTGGCGCCACATGCTCTGTGCGCCCGCTGCCAGCCACGCCTTGCGCATCAGCGTAAAGTTGCCGCGCGTCACTGCAATGCAGGGGGGGTGGCGAGCGGTGGTAAGACAGCGGCACGGCCATGCGAAAGGGCTGGCAGCACACCAGGCAACCAACGCGTGCGGACGCCACGCCGCACAGCAGGTTCACCCGCACGCAAAAGCACGCAAATGCGTACCCAGGTTGGGCCAGAGCGCTTGCACCAGGCAGATGGCAAACTCCATCAGCCATCCACTGGCGCCCCACTCATGAAAGTCTGCCGGCTTGAACTTCCAGACAAAGCGAGCCCGAGACTGCAGCTTCTTCAAGCTGCTGGGGCGCAGCCGGCTGCCGCTGCTGGAAGCTTGGCTGGCGCTGCCTGCCATGCTGGCTGCCGCAGCCCAGGATGCACCTGCAGGGCTGCTGTCTGCTGTGCCCTGCTCAGCCTGCCCCGCCGCTGCTGCAGCTGCGGCCGCCTGGGCGTCTGCTGCGGCCGCCTGGGCATCACTGGGCGGCGCACCATCAGCAGAAGCAGGCTCCACAACTTTGTCACTGCCCTCCTTCATGGCTGGAGGCTCAGCTGCCTCATGCTGGTCTGCCATCACAATCGAGGCTGCCTTTGCGGCCCTGCTGCGCGGCATGGCAGCCTGACGTGCCAAGCGCTCCCAGCGCCTCCACAGCAGGATGCGCACGGTAGCCACCGTGAATTGCACCACTGCGTGTGGGGGCAGATAGGGTGAAGTGGCGGCGGCGATGAGAGGCGGTTCCAAGGCACAGGCTGCCCGGCAGCTAATTAAAAGGCAAGCTGTGCAGGTTTTCCAGCAGCTGGGCTGCAAAGGAAATCCCAGCTGGTGGCTGACCCGTGTGCCATTTATTTGTACTTACCGCATGTTCCCACGTGAGTGACAGCAATGAGGAACAGCCTGCAACCGCCAGGCAGGGAGCAGATGTGGGGCAGGATGGCATAGCGACATAGCAACCATGCGCAGCTACTAAACAGCACGCCACGCCTGGGGTCAGAAGCACATCACACCAGCCAATGCCATCCCAGCACCCCATGCAGACGCCCCATGGCGCCGCCCCGCACCAGATGTGCACTTGGTGCAGCGCACTTGCGCTGATCGCGGGAACCTGCATGATGGGAGGGCCGTGCTGGCAACATGTCAACACAGATGCATCCACTGGCCCCAGCTCAGACAGACCATCAGCATCTGAATGCAACCAGGAGGAGCAGTTGCACGGCCTCCTGCCGCTCACCTTGCCGTTGGGGCAGCCGGAAGAGAGGAAGGGGCCGGTGCACTTGAACAGCTTGGCACGCGGCAGCACATGAACCTGCACGCCGTGGCAGTGGTGGGATGGCATTCGGACACAACACAATCCGGCGCATCATGTGGCCGCACCGAGGAGGGTTCTAACCCACTTTTCAGGTCACTGGTTCTAAGGCAACTTTTCAGGTCGCCTGCCAAGGGGCTTCCCACCAGCAGCACAGGCAGCGCCCCGCAGTAACTGCGGAACCAGCAGAACGCACCGCCGTTGGGTTGTTTGGGTCGGTACGTGCCGCGGCCAGCACACTCAGCGGGTCCGTCACACGATCCCCCATGTCGCCTCCCAGCAGGCGTCGATTGTTGTGCTGTGGCGCCCGCGGCTGACACCCGTGCTGCGGCGGCCCCACCCCAGCCCTGGCTGCAGGCTGCTCTGCCGCCAGCGGCCGCTGGCCGGCCCCTGCTGCAAGAGGTGCACCCTGTAACCGTCGCCGCCGCTGCTGCCGCTGGCTGTTGCCGCTGCCATCCGCCACCAGGCGGCGGCGGAAGCCGTTGGAGTCGTCCCATGGCAGCACAAAGCCATCGTTTGGGTCAACACCAGCTTCCTCCAGCTGCTCTGCCAGGCTCAGTGACTGCCGCGCTTCAGCCACTTGGTACTCCTCGTCGATGGCTTTGCAGATGTCCTCGACCGATGAATTGGTGAACACTGCGGCAAGCAGGGCCGTGAGGGTGCACACGCATGGTCGAAGCTCCCTTTCAGGGTGGCAGGCAACCCACGGCATGCTGCGTTCGCTGAACTGCATGTATCGCATCAGCATGCAGCAGGCTTGCCTGAGATTGTGGCCAAGGTATTGACAGAGCTCTCGATGAAGAACGTGACTTCATTGTTATCGAACACCTGCAATGACAGGCAGCACCGGGCAGCCTAACCGCACTAACAAAACCCATTAGGGCATGCAGCAAAACGGCAAACCAGCGGGTTTGCACTGGACCGGCAGCCGCCAACGCGCGTGCCCCCACCCACCAGGCAGTCCTCGTCAACCAGCTTTGCCTGTGCATCCGGGTTTGCCGCCGTGTAGTACGCTGCGGGGGCAGCAGGGTGCGGCAACAGGTGTGTTCTGGTGCGCAGGCGGCAGGGTGCAGCAGACGGAAGGTGTGCTGTGGTGAGCAGGCGGTGACAGCAGCAGCACCCTGCCTATGAGCAGGCGCCACAGGACCAGCACCCTGCCTAGGCCCCCAAGGAGCTGCAGGTGCACCTTGCTGCCAGCCACCAAATAGAAAGCATGTCCTGCTGGCTGCCGGCACGCACCTTCAGAGCCTGTGATGTTGCACTGGCAGAACGGTGACCGATCGGTGACGTTCCACCTGCAGTCGTGCTGGATCTGTAGAGGGGGGGAGCCCACTGAAGCCACTTTGTCGCGGTAGCTGTACGCATGGACCCGCAGGTGGCGTTGCCAGCAAGCTGCTGACACCGCAGCCGCCGCGGCGCCGCGGGCAGCTGCCACCCACCCACCCGCC
>VIYQ01003461.1:0-21906 GCA_009928355.1 Chlorella sp. CH2018 | reverse complement strand
GGGGGGGAGGGGTGGCGCCGGGCGTGGGTCACGGGGCAAAAGGGAGGCGCCGCCTTTCCTGAGTGGCCTGCCTAGCTGCCTGCCTGCCTAGCAAGGCACACGCCCTGCGCTGCGCGGCACGCCAGGCTGGGCCCATTACTCCTCGTCGTCCTCCTCGTCCTCCTCGTCCTCATAGTCTGCGCATGAGTGGGAATGCACGGGTGGGAGCACGGAGTTGCATTCACAGGGGAAGCAGCTGGGCAAAGGCCGCAGGAATGGAAGCTGTTGCGACTGCCTGCAGGGTTTCTGCTCAGCCGGCACAACCGCCGGCCGCACCACAAACAGCGTGCAATCCTACAGCGGCACCTGCATCCCAAAACAGACCCACCGCCCCTGGCTGAACACCCCACCCCACCACCCTGCCTCCCAGGTCCACCCACCCTCGTCGCTGTCGGCCCGCTTCCGCTTCTTGGGTGCCTCCTCATCCTCATCCTCGTCAATGTCCTCATCCTCGGGCTCCTCCTCCTCCTGAAGAGGCACAGGGGCAGCAGGCAGGGGGCAGTTGTGAGGAGGCTGGGTAAACAAACCGGCCAGGTGTGTGTGCAGGGCTGGGTGGGCAGTGCACGTGTGCGCAGGGCTGGGTGGGCAGTGGTGGCGGTGGGCCCCTGGTCAGGTTTGACCAGGGGCAGGTGCGGGGATGTAGGACCATGCCACACGGGTGGAGCGGGGTGCCAGCGAGAGGCACTTCAACGCGTGCAGACTTGAAGTACAGAGATGTGCTCCGGTCAGGGGGCAGCATGATGCACGGAGCAGCCACTGCTCTGGGCTCGCAGGCCAAGGTTTACTGGGCAAGCTCTGTACAGCCGACCCAGCGACTGCTAGGCTGCCCACTCCTTTGCAGGCCGCAGCACCCCGCTAGGCTGTGCGCTGCTTGTTTGGGCCTGTTCAATACGTGCAGCAGGGGCCCTCACCGCATACTCCTCCTCATCGTCGGACAGGTCGTCCTGCAACAGCGGCAGAGCCAAAGGCAGCAAAGGGGCAGCGCTAAGGAAGGGAAGACTCGGGGGTACGGAGCTGCCGCAAGGCTGCAGGGCAGGTGGGGTGCGGGGACAGGCGCCCGCTGGCTGCTGGAAGCAGCGCAGCAGGGCGGGCAGGGCGGGGCATGAGCAGGCCAGCAAGCCGGCAGGCACCTTGAGCAGTGCTGCGGTGGTGGGAGACTTGGCGCCCTCCTCCTCCTCGCCCTGCTGCAGGCGAGGGTGGGCGGGAGATGCATGGCAGGCCGTCACAGCGTGCTGTGCGGGGGAGGTGCAGGGTGCTGTGGATGCAGGCCAGTGGTGAGCAGCCCGGGTGGGGGAGGCCGCTTCTATGGGATGGGTTTTGAGCCTTGCAACAGCTTCCCTTGTAGGGCACGCACACAGTTGCTGCATGGCTTTGAACGGCTCAGCTGTGGCCCAGACAGCTAGTTTAAATGCCGCAGCAGGTCTGTGGACTAATGCAGCCAGCATGATGCATCAACGTCCAAGCCCAGTGGCTTAGCACTGCGCTCTTCATCTTTGCCCACCCATGCCGGGCTGGGAGGGCACACGCCGTGCGCAGCCCACGGCCAGCTGCACAGGCCTGCCCCTAGCCAACTGCAGTGGCTGCTCTCTCCACATCTCCAACCCTGTCGGCATACGCACCAGGGCGCTGCCCGGCAGCAGAGCAGCCCACCCCCCGCAGGCGAAGGCGCACCTCCTCATACTCCTCCTCCTCGCCGCCATCGTCCTCGTCGTCATCATCGCCCTCCTCGTCGTCCTGCAACAGTGGGAATGGAAGCCACAGCTCTGCTTGGCAAGCAAGCTAAGGTGATGGAGGCAAGGGCAGGCAGGAGGGCAATGCACGGGCAACAGCGACTGGCGCGTCTACAGCAGGGTGCGAAATGGCAACCGCCTTCACCCCTACAGCCCTCCACGCCAACCCAGCGGCAGCAGCTCACGTCACCGTCATCGCCCGCCGCGCCGCCGCCGCCGCCGGGTGCCTGGCCCTCGCCGCCCTCCTCGCCCTGCAGCGCGAGTGGAGGAGGATGAAGGTGCAGGTGCGGTCGGGTGCAGCAAGCAGGGTGCAGTGCAGCTGGGGCAGACTCCAAAAACTGCAGCCCTGGCCTTGAATCGCATCCCAGCGCAGCGCACCTCTCCCTCCTCGCCGTCATCATCCTCGTCCTCCTCCTCCTGCGGGGCAGGCAGCCGGGCGGGGTGCGCAGTGAGGCCCGGCAGCGTGTGCACCCCCACCAGACTGGCCAGCGCTAATCTAAGCTGTAGCGGCAATCTAAGCCGTAGCGGCAGGCGCACTCCCCTCCTACAGCATTGCCCCTTGGCTCACCTCGTAGTCATCGTCATCGCCATCATCCTCCTCCTGCAGCAAATGGGGACGGGGGGCCTGTGAGCCACAAGGCGCTTGTTGATGGTGACGCCAAAACCCCGCGGCAGCGCGAGCGAGCGGGCATGGCGGTGCGTGCCGTCCAGCGGCCACCGCCGCCCACGCACCTCCTGCTCAGAGTCCTCAGCGTCTACCGGCTCATCTGCAGGGAGAGGGGCAGCGGCGGGGGCACGAGATTTGAATGCGGGGCCCGCGGGCTGGGCGGCTGTCGACGGCACCGCTGGCCCCGCCCGCCGCCCCATGGCGGGCCGCGTCGGGCTGGCTCGCCCGCCCG
Source organism: Chlorella sp. CH2018 (assembly GCA_009928355.1). NCBI lineage: Eukaryota > Viridiplantae > Chlorophyta > Trebouxiophyceae > Chlorellales > Chlorellaceae > Chlorella > Chlorella sp. CH2018. The sequence continues at coordinate 19,238 of VIYQ01003461.1, read as the reverse complement.
TCCAACAATCTCCGGCAGGGATGCCGGGCCGCTGGCGGGGCGCCGTGGGGGCACGGGGGCGCCCCAGCGACGCGCTGGATGATCGACAACGGACAGAGCCCTCCCGGCCGCTCGCCTTGCTTGTTCAGCTCGTCCACGACGGCGAAATGTGGGAGCACGGCCAACATCTCGAACGTCTGCGCCCGGTATGTCGGCTTTTCCGCCGCGGGGTTGCCCTCCAGGTCCAGCGAGTGCAGGCTGTGCAGCGATGTCAGCGCGGATAGCTGCGCCAGCGTGAAGCGGTTGCCTGTGGGGGCAGGGGGCGGGGGCAGGACGCCTGCATGGGCAGCATCTTGCGGAGCGGGGATGCACCGAAGCGGCTCGAATGCCGGCCTACCAGCCCAGTCAGATGGCAGGGGAGGCTCCATGGGTGCAGCCAGGGTGAATTTGGAGCTCTCAGGGCCAGCGGGGGCTGCGCCTGCTTCGAACAACACGTTTAGCCACACAGCGGCGGCGCCACACCAGCCCACGGCGCGCAGTCATGCATCATGCTGCATGCGGCCAGGGGTCACAACTCCCTTGCCTGCCTGCCCTGAAGCTGTTTGCAGCGCTGCAGCCACTCAAACAAACGCCATACCCAGCCCTGCCAAAGTCCAGGCCCACTGAGCACAACCACCCCGTCGGGCACATGCACCCCATCCCAGACGCACCTGCCACATCCAGCCGCCGCAGCTTGGTGAGCGGCGCCAGGGCGGTGAGAGCGGAGCCGCCCAGGTTGTTGTCGTTCACGGCCAGCGAGGTGAGCTGCAGGCAGGAGCAGAGAGGCGGGCAGCCGGCAGGGTGGGAGTGGCGGGCGCTCAAAAAGCAGCCTGGACGGCCGGCCACTTGCAAGCTCACCAGCAGCATGAGCGATGCAGCGTGCACGCTACCTGCTGCCCTGCTGGCTGGCGGCCGCTGCAGCATGTGCTGGTGCAGCAGGCTGGCACCCTCGCGCCCTCTGCGCGACGTGCACCACCGCTGGCCCAGCGGGCCGCACCTGCGTGAGCGTGCTGAGGCCCTCCAGGCTCTTCAAGTTGAGGGACGCCAGTGACAGCTTCTCCAGCGACGTGAAGGCCTCCAGGCCCTGCGGCAGCAGCACAACGTCGCCTTGGTTCAGCGGCCTGCTTGCTGCAGCTTGCCAGACACGCTTCAGCCAGCGGCGACAACTCAACGGCTGCCGGGAATGCACAGCGCAGCTGCAGCTGATGGTGGTGGCAGCCAGCGCATGCAGTGCACGCTGTGCCTGCCGCGACCACTGGCCAACCAAACGGCGCCAGTTGCTTCCGAGCGGCAAGCGAACAACGTCGGCTGCAGCACCAGGTGGCTTGGAAGTGCCCCGCAGCACCTCCAAGCACGCAAGCGCAGCCCAGGACGTGCCAGCTGCTCTGCCAGCACTGCAGCCGTGGGCTCATCGCGTGCGCACACCTCGACTGCGGGCGCCCGACAGGTGCCGTCCAGGTTAAGCTCCCGCACGTCCCCCGCTGCCTTGCCCTGCTTCTCGCAAGCCGCCTGCAGCGCCTCGGCCAGACTGCCGTACTTGCCCATCCTGCCCTGCCGTGTGGTGTGCCTGCGGGGCAGTGGGCTTCAGTGAGGCGCGTCTGCAGCTGGCACACTCGCCTGCCGCGGCGGCGGCGGCAGCGGCGCACTGGACCCCCGCGGGCTGCTTTGGCAGGCGATCGTCGCTTGTGAGAGCATTCCAACCTGCTAATATCCGCGTTTCAAGGGCTGGAACGATGGAAGGGCCGCCGCCAGCGGGAAGCAAAGCTGTTCTTGGCTCGGCTCGACAGGTGGGGCGGCAGGAGGATCGTTCTCCAGCTCGCGTGAGGAGTAGTAAGCGCTTGCAAGTCAGGCAGCCGGCCCTGCTGCGCAGCCAAAATTGGGCAGCACGCTCGCAGCGCAAAGGGAGCCCAGGCTGCCTGTCGGCGTTCTCGAGCACTCGCGTCGATCGACCGTGGAGCCTCAAGTCCGCAAAGCGGCACCCTGCGCAGCTCCGCCAAACCCGACCGCGCCCAGGGCCTCTGCCGGGCAACCCCGCTGCGTCATCAGGTGAATAATGGTTGTTGGACGGCGTGACAGTGCTCCAATGCCGCCCACCATGCTCCTGGTGCTGGCACCGCCGCCGCCCGCCGCCTTACCAGACATGCCTGCCGCCCCCACTGCAGGCAAAGTAGCTGGCTGGACGCTGACTAGAGCAAATCAGCATCATGTCTGAATCTTCAGAGGCGCGGCGCAAGCGGCTGAAGGCCATGCTGGCCTCCGCACAGGATGCCGACGGCGAGGGCGGCGGCGGCGGCGGTGGGCTGGCCAACCCTTTTGCCGACGAGGGCGGCCCCTCCACCAACTCGGGGCCCTTCACATTCTTCAGGTGTGGAATATTGCGGCAAAGTTATGATTTGTTGCAAGCTGATGTCTGTGGCGGCGGAGGCTTAACTTGCATCCGTAAGGACTGTTACGCTGACTCCGCTCCTTTGCTCGTCCTGCCGACTTGACTTGCTTGGCTTCAACCTGCCGCATCCCTGCCGCCGCGCCCTGCAGCGATCCCATGGGTGCCATGGAGCGCTCTCGTACGGCACAGCAGCAGCGGCGTGAGGCAGTGGCCGCAGCGGCACAGGACGCCGCAGCCAAGGGGGCCCTGCGGCCGCCATTCCAGCCGCCCGCCCCGCAGTGGCAGCAGCCGCGGGGGCCGCCGCTGCCGGCTTGGCAGCAGCAGGCGGGCCCACCGCCAGGTTCCTGGCAACACCGGCCCCCTGGCCAGCAGCAGTGGCAGCAGCGGCCCCCGCCCCAGCAGCAGTGGCAGCAGCAGCAACAGCCCCCACCCGGCGCCATGCGCCCGGGGTTCCAGCCGCCCCCGCCTGCTGCGCCGTGGCAGCCGCGGCCACCGCCAGGAGGCCCACCACCCCCTGGCGCACAGTTCCAGGGGCCTCCAGGCAGCTTCCCGCAGCCAGGCCAGCCCGCGGTGCGCCCACCTATGCCTCAGCAGCAGCAGCTGTATCAGCAGCAGATGGGCCAGCAGCAGCAGTTTGGCGGCGGCAGAGGCCGGGGCGGTGGGCGGCAACAGTTTGGAGGTGAGACCAGCATGTGTCAGCCGTGCACTTGCAGTGCTGGCTTTTCATGTATGCGTCTGGGGCCAAGCCTGGTGCCGACAGGCTGCTGAGCCGTTGATGCTTACAAGCACCTGTGCTTGTCCTGTGCAGGTGGCCGCGGTGGTGGTCGCGGTCGCGGCGGGCGCGGCGGTGGCAACAGCGGCGCTGGCGGCATTGAGGCATTCTTCAACCCCTCCATGCTGGAGAACCCCTGGGAGGCGCTGGAGCGGCGGCTGCTGGGAGGGGCAGGCAGCGGCGGCGACCCCCAGCACAAGCGGGGGTGGGACGGCGAGGACGGCGAGGGGCGGGCTGCTGCGGAGGGCGCACTGGACAGGCCCTGGCACTAGATGACACTCAGATGTGTGCACTCCTGCATGCTGTAAACGCGGTGCACTAGCAGTCGCAAGGCAGAGTCAATGGAGCAGCGGCCATGCATGCCGAGGGCGCCAGCAGGGCGCCACCAGCGCAGCTCCCAGCGCTGCTATAACGCGCATTGTGGCTGCTCGGCTCGCTGCAGCGTTGAACGGGACCCGTTGTGGACGCGGATAGGCCTCAGCCTCAGCCGCCCGCTTGTGCAGCTCCCCCCAGCGGATAGACGCAGCCAGCAGCCAGCCATGTTCGCCGTGGCGCTCCCCACTACGGGCGTGACCCTGCAGACGCGGCGGGAGGTCACCACCGCTGCCACCAAGCCCCGTGAGCACCGGGGCGCGCTGCATCGGGGCCTGTGCGCCGGCCTGAGCAGCCAGCAGCAGCATGCATTGTCCGTAGACACGCGCCCAGGCCGCCCCAGCGGTGCAGGCTGGCGGCCTGGTGGTGTGGCGGCGTGGCGGCACTGCCTGCCGGCGGCAGTGGGCAGGGTGCCAGGTGCAAGTGCCACGAGCTCAGCAGTGCCTGACCTTCCTCCTCCTGCCTCTCCTTGTCTTGTTGATACACAGAGTTCAAGGGCGCCAAGAAGGTGAGAGTCGGTGCCGGTTCGCTCACGCAAGCAGGGCTGCTGCGTCGAGCACACACAGGCTGCGCCGCGCAGCTAGCAGCAAAGCGATCACAGCACGCCGGCGTGCTGCCGCATGTGGCGCCCTGGGGTGCTCATCTTCAAGCTCAGCGCAGCACATTGAAGCGTCATACACGACACTGCATTTGCTGCCGCCGCCGCCCCACCATCGCCTGGCCGTGCCACCAACAGTGTCCTCGCCTGCCGCAGATGGCGCACCGGCGGCCAAAGAAGACCACCCCCGCTGACAAGCGGCACGGCCCTGCCGTCTACACCGCGCCGCCGCCCCCGCCGCCGCAGTACACCGTGCTGCCCTGAAGCGGCACGGCGGCAGGCTGGCATGCCGGGGCGCGGCCCATTGGCGCGCCCTCCCTTGCCGCCTGCGGCGGCAGCGATAGCAGCAGCGCATTTTATTGTTTGCACCCTCTGACTTCCCCCCTCCGTTCTCATCTGTAACGCTCTCCCAGCGAGGTACAGCGGCTGCCGGCAGGCGTGGCTGAGGCAGGCGTGGGGGTAGGGCAGCTGTGGGGTGGGCATGCGCCGCCCAGGGCAAGGTTGAGTGAGGCTGTGACCCATTGCTGGGTTCACACTAGGCAGCACTTGTGGATGACTGAATGAAGCGGGTGGTTAGAACGGCACGTACGATTACAGCCGCGGCACAGCATGTGGACAGCACGGCGCTAAGCAGGTGGGCTGGTCGCGTGCTCTCACACGCATTTTTCGCCGATTAGTGTTCTCCTTCAACCAGCAAGCATGCCAGCAATCGTAAAGGTCCCAATTCTGCCGCCTTTCGTGGTGGCAGCCTCAATTTCAGTCGCTCTGCTCCTCCAGTTCGCCCTCCCAAGCACCCTGCCGCCCTTGCTGCGCATCGGCATAGTCTCAAGGCAAGATTTCACGCTCGTCCGAGAGCCGCCGACACCACCTGAGCATTCCGCCGCCGCCGCCGCCGCCGCCATTGCTCGGTGGCTCAAGCAGATGTCTCTTTCACCGTGCACTCGCGGGCAGACTAACACAATCTTACCTTAAACTCGAGGCTAGAATACAGGCAACTGACCCACTCTGCTGGCACCCCTGCATCAGGCTGGCTGTCGCAGCTCCCGTGCTGCTGGGCGGCCTGGCGTTCCTGCGGCGTGCGCACCGAGAGCTGGAGTCGCACGGCGTTCACCCCCGATTCAGGCCTGTGGCAACGCTCATCACAAGCGGCCCTTTCAGCGTCACACGTAACCCAATGTGAGAGACGGCCAGCCAAGTGGCGTTGGCTGCGGCTGCGGCTGGCGGCTGAGCAGCCTGCTCTTCTGCTTGCATCCCCCCACCAACTGTTCACTTCCTGCTGCTTCCTCAACGCTTGATTCCGCAGGTACGTGGGCGGCACGGCGGCCATGCTGGGCACCGCCCTGGCTGCCAACAGCGCCTGGCTGCTGCTGGGGATGGTGCCCCCGCTGCTGTACCTGGAGTTGGTGGTCATCCCGCGTGAGGAGGCGGCACTGCAGCGGGAGTTTGGAAACGCATTCACGCGCTACTGCGAGGACACGCCCAGGTGCGTGGGGGGGGGTTGCATACCATGCTATGCCAGCCTGTGCGGGTGGTGGGAGCACCACCAGTATGGTGGAGCTGGCTGCCAGTTTTGGTGCAGAGCCAGCCTGCAGCTGCTGTGCCCGCACTAGTGGGAAAGTTCAAGTTCTGCAACTTTGTGCAAATGCTTCACGCAGGTGGCTCATCTGCTTCCGCCACCGCCTCTGGCGCTGATCGGCGTGCGGATGGACGTGGGCACAGGTGCAGGCAACCCAGGACTAGAACATGGGCAACACTCGAGCTGCGGCATGCATGGCACATGGTGCCTCCACTTGTTGACACACCACGCCGATGCAGCCACAGTCTACCAGTTGTGTACGGATGTACCTGCTGCATGTCATTTGTTGCACCATGCTATCCAATGAGCGCTAGCTGCTTTATGCATGCGGTGCAATGAAACAGCACACAGCCGGTTTGCGATCCGGATGCAAGTGAAGCGCGTGTGTGGGCACGCTCCTTGTTCCCGAGCCCAGTGTACGTGTTAGCACAGGGAACGGCGCCCTTGCACGGCACCCAGTACAGTGTGTGGTGGGACCTGAAGTGGGCCGAAGAATGGAATGCAGCAAAGAGCCAAATGCGGCAGCATTGTGCCCGCGCTCCGCCGCTCCCCAGCATGGCTGCTGCAAGCATCTTCTGACGCGTGCCGCTGCAACCGCACGCGTCCCTACAGCCTTCACAACTTTGTCAAGACAGTCCCAGGCAGCTACGCGCACGATGGGGCGGGCTGGAGAGTGGGCGCTCTGCGTTGCGGCCGCCATAATCCCGCTTTTGCTGCTCAACGCTGTCGGGTGAGGTCAGCATGTTGTATGGAGTAGCCGCCGACCGCTTGCAGCCGCAGGCGCGTTCAAGTGAGCGTCTGCTGCCACCGCCGCCGCCCACAGCTGCTCTTCGCCCCAATGGTTGCTCCCCATTCTATTCGACAGGCTGCCTGAGACGTGGGCAGCCTTCAGGCGCTATACAAACGCCCTGCTGGCCTACAACGAAGACCACCCGCTGCGCGTGCCCAAGCCGGTGCGCGTCTTCTGCCGCACACCCTCCCGCCTGGCGCCGCCACACCGCAACGCGCTGCCTCCTGCCCCACCCTCCTCCTGTTGGTTGCAGGGACGTGGACACCGCGACTATGTTGCCCTGGATGAAGACCTAGTGGCTTGGCATACCGGCTTTGGCGACCTGGTGGACCGGGCCTCGTCCATGGCAGTGGTGCGCCCGCACCGGCAGGCACACGCTGCGTGCCAACCGCCCTGAGCAGCCGCTGCTTCCGTGCACAATCCCCAGCCAGCAGCTGACGAAAACCCCTGAGAGTAGCAAGCCCCGGGCCCAGCGCGTGTGCATGGTGGACCTGCCTCTGACACCCGGTGGGGTGCTCGTTTGACCAGCCCTGGCATGGCTGCCCTGCCCCAGGTGGGCCTGATGACTGATGGCGACCTGGGATTGGAGCTGGAGTTTGGTGCAGCGGCAGGCTCAGACAAGCGCGCGCTCAAGTCGCAGCTGTGAGGCAGCCGCAGTGCGGTCCCCACGGATGCTTGTTGTGTACGCACTTTTGTGCGGCATGTGCTGCTGCAGCACCAGCATGGTTGCCCTCAGTCAGCATGCCCCCAGCATGCCCCCGCACTCCCCGACGGTCCTCATGCACCACCTGCTGCAGGTATGCTCCACGGGACTTCACGCTCCTGGCCTACTTGCTCCTGTCCACAGCGATATTCATGACACGCTCCCTGCCGCTGTCGGCCCTTGTGCTGGTGCTCAACGTGTGCAACCTCAGCGTGTGCCTGGCCCTGAAAGGCAAGCGAACTTGGCCTTCCCAATGCCGCGCCGGGTGGCACCGCATGTGCTGCACACTGCTGCATGCATCCGTGCAGTCCTGTTGTGCGTGCCCTGAGAGCCGCTGCCTTCTGCAACCCTCCATATCCCCGCCTCCCAGGCATGACGGACGCGCTGCTCAAGGCATTGGAGCCGCTGGACAGTGCGATACAGGAGTTTCTAAGGCTGCCTATGGCGTTGGGAAGCCTTACTGCGCTGCAACAGCAGGCGGTGTGCCTGCAGAAGATGCAGGCGGTGGCGGCCGTGTTTGCGGGCACCAGGTGGGGCGGTGGGGCAGGGCAGAGGGGGCCAGTCACCAGCTGCTGCAGCTGCAGCAGTTGAGGGCCGCCCTGCACCTGCGTACAGCCGAGCTGCATGCGGCACATGTGCAGGGCGGCCCTCAACTGTACAGCTGAGCAGCATGACAACGGGTTTGGCGGAGCTTGTTTTCACGCTCTGCCTCCCCTATCCCTGCACCTTGACCACCCCTATGCCTCTCCCGCCCACATCCATGCACACACAGGTTCTGCTTCAACGTCACAGTGCCGTTTGTGGGCAGCCTCTCAGTGTCGGTGGCAGTGATGGCGTCACTGGCGGGCGCCACCTCGTTGCGCTGCCTGCACCGCCTGATGCGTGGTGCGTGCGGGTGCTGGGGGCAGGTTGGTCGCCGGCATGTGTGCAGCCGCTCCCAGCCTTGGCCCCACAACGCTTGCATTGAGCTTTTCTCTGACAAGAGCAACATCTCTGAGCCCACAACGCTGGTCCTCGCTGGATGCTGCAGGCCTGCTGGGCATGCAGTCGCACTCACATTCGCGCTTGCGCCACCACAACGGGCAGAGCAAGAAGAGCCAGTAATGTTGCCGGGAACCCTTGATGCTGTGGCTCTAATGCATTGTGTTACTACCTTCATCTCCTGAGTCTACACAAGTCAAGCAACTACAAATGTCACTACAAATGTAACAGCGCTGCCCATCAGAGCTCCTCAATCAGCACAGTTTGAGCCGCAGATGACGCAGCCCCCGCTGGCCCTGCCTGCTGTCCTGCCTGGCCCAGGCTAACGGAGCCCAGCTGCGCAGCTAGCCCTGCCGCCGCCCCTGCTGCAGGCACCGCCTGGCCACCCAGCGCTGCTGCATGCTTTTGGTGCTCGCCGGCTGCCGCCAGGGCCAGCAGCTCGTACAGCTCCCCTGGCTGCTCGTTGGCCCAGGACAGGAAGAAGAGCAGCTTGCGCTCGGCGGCCACCAAGCGCCGACGCAACTCCTTCAGCTGCTGCAAGGCAGGGGAGCGAGATGGCCAGATAGGCAGCGGAGAGGGGTGAGAGGGAGAGCCTGGGTCAGGCTGCAGGCAGGCAAGCCACAGCATGCAGTGTCACAACAGCACCCGCCAGAATCTCGCCCCGCACCTGCTTGCTCCTGCTGCCACCGCCTCCAGCCTCTTGGCCGCCGCTACTGCCGTCACCGCTGCTACCGCCGGCGCCGCCCTCCAGCTGCTGCTTTGCTGCCTCCACTAGCCGACAGGTATCCATCAGGGCGGTCAGCACCACTGGCCGCCCCAGCTGCAGCAGAGCCGCCACATCAGACAGCACCCCCACCGCAAAGGCCCGCCCCTCTCGGCTGCCCACCGGCGGCTGACATGCCCGCTGCACGCAGCCCAGCAGTACTGCGGCTGCTCCCGCCGCTGCATCCTCGCCGGCTGCCGCAGCAGGCGTGGCGGCCAGCACCGCTGACAGGGCAAACAGCACATCTGCTGCATCTGCCGCCTCCCACTGGTAGTCCCCATTGTAGAGCCGCAGTGTGAAGCAGTAGGCAAACAGCAGGTCCAGCAGCTGCCAGCGCAGCAGCGGCGAGGGAGCTGCCTTGGTCAGCACCGCCAGGGGCGGCAGCGGCCGGCTGGGCGGTGGCGGCAGCGTGCTGCTCTGCGTGCTTGCTGCTGCCGCCTCTAGTCGTGCTGCTGGCTGCTCGGCGCTGCTGGCTGCTGCGGTGCTGGTGCTGCCACCCTCCTGCTGTCCCAGCTGCTGTTCAGCCGCCTCCCCCACCGCCGCCACCAGCGAGGTGCCTGCTGCGCTGAGCTCCAGTTGGGCTGCCTCCTCCGACAGCCACCAGGGCTGCCAGGGCTGCACCGCGCTGCTCAGCTCCCCAGCAGCCAGGGCGCGGTGGAAGGCGGCCAGCTCAGCGGGGGTCAAGTCCTCCGCACCAATGTCCAGCCTGCCGCCAGAGGCTTCCATCTGCGATGGCGTTGGCGGGCAGGGGAGGCGTGTGGCATGGTTTAGCTGCGATGCAGCTCATCGCAGAACGATCTGTGCTGCCAACCATCAACCACCAATGCAAGCAGCGCTGCATAGCGCACCGGCGACCACACCCTCCCACCAGCCCTTCCCCTCATCCCACCTTAGCCAGCAGCCGGTGCAGCGTTTCAACCGACAGCGCGCCCTCCTCCTCGCCCTCGCCCTCCTCGCTGTCGCTGTCGCTGCCGCCCTCTGTTTCCTGCTGGTACAGCCGCTGAAGGATTTCGGCCATGCGCCGCTGCTCATCCTCCCCAGCGCGAATGCTGCGCAGCTCCGACACTGCCTCATCGCTGCAGCAGGATGGGCGGGGCAGAGGCAGTGAGGGTGGGCAGTTGTTCAGCGGACAGTGCTGGTAGCCGTCCTTGTGGCAAGGAACATCTGCAGCGAACAACGCGACAGGAACTGCACATGCAGCTGAGGCACAGCGGCGACAAAGCACACATGCCCACACCAGCGCATGGGCCCCACCGGTAGAAGCCCTCGGTGCAGCGGTCGGAGTGGCGCTTGTAGCAGTCGAGGGAGCAGTACCGCGCGTTGCAGCGCGGGCACGTGTATTCGGCTGTGTGCTCGCCGCATCTGTGCGCAGCATGGCCAGTGGCATGGCGGTAAGAGGCAGGGTGAGCAAGAGAGCGGACATCACCTGGCCAGCAGCAGCAGCAGCAGCAGCTGGGCATCAGCGGCAGCAGCATGCCGTTTTGTAGGGCTGACAGGCGCTTACACTCGGCACAGCTGCGGCACTGCCTGCGCCGCCATCAGGACAGGTGCAGGTGATCAACGTTGCTGCTGCGTTGGAACTGCAGAGCAGGGAAAACAGCGACAGGCTTGGTTGCAGCGGCGGCGGCGGCGGCAGCAGCGGCGACGGCACATGCAGACTTGCTGGTGCGCCTTGGACCAAAGTTCTGCAGCCCCAGTGTGTCCCAGACTTGCTTGAGGCAGGCGAAGCCGCCTTCAGGCGCCGGCAGCGAGCGCTGGGCTAGCGGGGGGTGCAGGCCGGCCCGCTTTGCGAGCTGCACCAATCTCACAGTGAACTGATCAATTGTGAGAGCGCGATGCTGGCAAAGGGCCCCGCTGCAAGCTCCCCTGCCGCCCACATTGCCTCCATGCCGCCCGAATGAGGTGCTGGAAGCTCCCAAACCCAGAGCAGGGCAGACCGGCAACAACGCTACAACAGCCCAGGCCAGCGGCACCGATCCCCTGTCACCCCCGCCGCCGCAGTTGACGCTATGCAGAGCGTTGGCGGGGTCGCAGCGGGGCTCCGGCCCGCCGGCGCTCAGGGCGGATGCCTGGCTGCGGGGTGCAGGCGCCCGGCGCCCTCCCAGCAGCCTGCAGCATTCCGGGCGGCGCACCGGCGGCGCCTGGCGCCAGCGGTCAGTGCTGCTGCTGGCAACCCCAACTTTTCGCCGGAGGATGCCCGCAAGCAGCTCAACCGCATGGCCAGCGACGCACGGCAGAAGCTGGAGGAGTTTGCACGGCAGCAGCGCCTCAAGGAGCGGCTGGACGGCGGGCTGCGGGCGGCCAGCCAGGCCGCCAAGCAGGCGGCGGACGAGGCGGGCAAGACGGCGAGAAAGGTGCGGTGCAGACGTGGCTGCCTGCTGTGGTGCAGCAGGCATTGCCTCATGAAATGTTGCCAGAGACCATCTGCATAGATGCGCGGCCAGGACTGGCACGAGCCGGGGGCTGCGCGGCCACTGCAATCCAGCACGCCTGTTGCGGCGGTTGGGCGGGCACTTTGGGGGGCGGGACGCCAACAGCTGCCTCATGCCAAGCCTGCCGTCCCTGCTGGCACTTTGCCTGCTGCATGTACAGACCCCCGTCACATTCTGCTGCCATGCTGCCCATCCACCCACCCACTGCAGGTGGACGCTGAGTTTGATGTGAGCGGCAAGGCGTCCGAGGCAGCACGCGCCGCGGCAGAGGCCGCCCGCAAAGTCAACGAGGCGGCGGAGGACGCGGACAGCAAGTTCCAGTTCCGGCGCAGGAGCCGCATTCTGTGGAGCGACCTGAAGCGCAGCGCGCCGCTGGTGCGGGCGGGGGACTGGGCAGGGCGGGGCTGCGCAGCCGCCTGCGTGGTTTGTGCATGCTGGGAGGGGAGTGTGGGCACGCGAGGGGCACGCTTGGCTGCCGTGCTGCTGCTGGAGGTTGCGGCTGTGCGCTGCAGCCTCGATGTTTCCGGCCCCCAACCACCCCTGCCCGCAGTGGGGCCGCCGCATACGCGACTTCTTCGAGACGCCGCTCGGCGCCGTCACATTCCTGTTCCTGTTCCTCATCTCAGGTGCGTGCAGGGGGGATGAGGTTGTGCTTGTGAGCCACGCGGGCCTGCCGGCTGCAGCGCTCAATGTGGATGTGATGGTGAAGCCCCCTGCTTGTGGTGAACCCTTTGTTGTGCAGTGTTCACGGGCGCCTTTTGGGTCATCCTCCGCGTCCTGTTTGGCCTCATGTGGCTCGGCATCCTGTGCGGCCCGCTCATCATGTGAGGCGGGCGGGCGGGCAGGCAGTGGAAGAACAACAGTGTGTGCACCCACAGCTGCATGCGCACCAGCACGCTGCATGCCAGCTGCTGCCTGTCGGTCAACACTGGGTGTAAGCTGCCCCACCGCGTGCGCCCCGCCTCACCCTTGCTGTGCAGCAACTACATGCAAGTCAAGGCGGCGCAGGAGCAGCAGGAGCAGTACCGGCAGTACATGGCGGAGCAGCGGCGGCGGCAGCAGAACCCCTTCTACGGTGCGCGACAGCGATGCATGCACCGGCTCTGCTGCTGTCTGCGCCCGCCTGTCGGCCACGTGCGCAAGTGCGCATGCCATGTCACTCACGCGATGGCCTCTGCAATGGCCTGACTGTGTCATGCGGCTGATGCCCGGTTGCCCTGCCACTTGCTCGCCACCCTGCGCAGGCACGCCGTTTGAGGACTTGTTTGACCGTGGACCCAAGGACCCCACCCAGCGGCCCGGCCGCTTTGGCGGCGGCCGCTCCACGCCCGTCACCAGCGCCGACGATGTGATTGGTGAGCTGCGCAGGGCTGGGTGGCGTGTGGAGTAAACGTTTGACCTCATCTTGTTTGCACTGCACACAAGCAAGGTGTGCTGCCGTTGAGTGGCCTGCCGGCCCTTCATTCGCTGATGTGAGTGCGCTCGCCCTCTGCAGACGTGTCTTTCGAGCGCCTCGAGGACTGAGCGCCCTGCAGGCTGGCGGCCCTACGGCTCGCCTACGACTCGCCATGGCTTGATATGTTGAACGCGCACCCTTGAAATGCACACCGGCGCCACGCCCACTACCATGTCTTTGAGCACTGCCTTGTTTCATGCCTCGCCCTGCCCTTCTTCCCAGCCCTGCGGCCAAGCTCTGTACCATATTCGCTTGCATTCACAGCTGCCCTGACACTCTGCCACTTTGCAAGGCGCTAGCAGACCCTCGCCGGCCACTGCCCCCTTTGTTTCGCACCGGCACGGCTGTAATCTTGCAAGCTTTCCATGCATGTAAGGTAACATGATGCAGAGAGCATTGAACCAGAAGCTGCGAGGGCCGTGCTGTCGCATCCCCGCTAGCCAGCGTTGCAAAGCACATTCAGGCCGTCGGCTCGCCGTTTTTGCGTGCCGCGGCGCACTCTTGCTTGTGCCCAGCGCGCCAGTGCTGCACCTGGCAGGCCTTGGAGCTGCGGCAGGCAAGCACAGGTGAAGGGCAAACCCGAAGTTGGTGGGCACAGGGTGCAAAGTCAGGGCACCTTTGAGAGAACCACTGCATCCCACCCCCGCCTGCAACACGACAAATCGAGCAGAGCTCACCAGTACGCCACGGTCCGGCAGCCGCCGCACTTCATGAGCTGCATTGCCGGCTTGCCACAGGCAGCGCAAGAGCGCATGGGCGCCTCGCGCGGCATAGGCGACTCATTCATCTTAGCCTGGCTGATGGCAGGCAGGCTGTCGCCAGCACCGGGATGCTTGGCAGCAAAGGCGGCTGCCTTTGACTCCAGGCTGATGGCTTGGCTCTTGAGCATCTGCCGGGCAGCAGTGGGCAGCCAGGACTTGCAGCGGGACAGCGCGCACAGCGCACGGTCCAGCAGGCTGCGCACGCGCGCCAGGCTCCAGCGTGGGCCAGCCCCACCACTCATCAGCTCCTGGGCCAAGTTGAGGGCGGCAGCAGACTCCACCAAGCTGGCTGCAGGCAGGTTGTAGGGGTTTGTGAGGCAGCCGGTTAGGCAATGATAGGCAGTGCAGAGAGGCGACACACGAGTGATTGTGCAGGCGGGCACCAACCTCACCAACCACGCCCCTTGCTGACAACGTCAAGGGGGTTGTGACTCAGTAACCCTTAACCCTTACCCTTGCTGCCCTCGCATGCCGCCAGGGCCGCCTCATAAGCAGCAGCGGCAGCGCCTGGCTGCAGGGGCGGTCCACAGAGGGGCAGCCCTTGGCTGTGCTGCAGGCGCTCCGTGATGGACAGGCCGCGGCGGCGCAGGAAGCAGGCGCGCATGGGGCCGCTGCCCTCCAGCGCTATCAGCTCATCATTGATGGCGCTCTCCACGTGCATGAGCTCCGGCGCCGCCATGCCATGCTTCAGCATTGCGTGGTTCAGGTGGCGCGCGCAGCGGAAGTGCAGCAGCAGGGCAAGGCGCTGCAGGTCGGCTGCGCTCAGGGGGCTGTCCAGGCCGGCAGCCAGCTGGTGCTGCTCCGCCTCAGCAGCCGCAGCGGCCAGCTTGCCGCGGTCTGCCAGCATGCCCCGCAGGTCCTGCAGCGTGCCCGTCAGCAGCTGGATCTGGAGCTGCTCCGGCAGGCCGGAGCGGCACCGGATCTCAGCGTCTGCGATGTGGCCCAGCACAGCCATCAGCCGAAGGCCTTGGCTGCCGGTGGACAGCGATGCGCGCTCCACATCAATCAGCTGTGGGGTGAGGGAGGGTTGGAGGAAACTGGATAGATCAAGCAGTGCAGTGGAGGTTGGCTCATCTTGCCACAGGCTGGCTCTGCAGATGGCAGGAAAGCACAGCCGCACCGCACCCATCTTGCCGGCGCACCAGGCCATGCAGCGGCCCCGACAGCTCGCCGTTGTGGCTCAGCGCCGCAAAGAGCATCTCGCTTTGCAGCTGGTGATAGCTGGTGTTGAGCAAGAACACAATGGCCTGTGGGAGTGGTATGAGTGAAATGGCAGGGAATGTGAGCATTGATGGGCTGCGGAGTGGGCGTCCATGACAGCAGCAGGCGTCAAATGCGTCCATGACAACAGCAGGCCCCCTCGCACCTGCTCCTTGTCACGGCTGCTGAGGCGATTATGTGCCTGTGCAGCGTCACCTAGCAGTAAGCGTCCCAGATCAAAGGACGCATCCATGAGACCCACAAAGTGCTGCAGGAAGGGGGAGCCGATGGGCGGATTCAAACAACAGCGGCGGGAACGAGCGCCGACGGCAGCGGCGGCGGCGGCCGCCCCCCAGCGCCTGCCCCTCGCCTGCAAGTCGACATCGCCTCGGTGCTCCTCGCTTTCAGCCAGGAGGGAACGACCGTGCTCCACACGCTGAGCAAGGAATTCGTCAGGCTGCCAGGGGCCCGCTGCTGGCTGGCTGGCGCCCCAGGTGCTCATGGCAGCCCCCATGAGGCGGTGTGGGCTGATAGGAGCAGCCTGGGCTAGCCCTGCAGCTCTGCAGGGCTGCAGACCGTCGTGGGAGGAGAGCGGGGCTCCAGCAGGCCTGGCAGCGCCACTCTGAGCAGCCTGGCTCTGCAGGAGGAGAGCTCTCGAGCAGCAGGTCGAAGGGGCAACACCAAAGAGGCGCCGCGGTGCATGCTCTCAAATCAATCTGGCGTGGCTCCAACTGGAAGCACTCCACTGCCGTGCAGTGTGAGAGTGAGCATTGGTGCCTGCCTCGTCCCACTCCTTTTCCTCTCCTCAGCCTTTCGGCAGACCAGTGGCTCTGTGCTCATGGTGCTTGCAATCCTGTTCACCACGGTATGCCCATTGGAATGCAAGCACGTAGGATGCAGGAGCAACTACAGCAGGGCACAGGGGCATGTCATGCATGCATTGGGAGGGGGCAGTGGGGAGGGTGGACGCGCAAGCTTGTGCATGAAACATCAGACAACCAGCCAGCAGAGAGTGGCACGTATACATGGGCAGGCGGGTGGCAGCGGGAAAAGAAGACGGAGGCAGAGCAGGTCAAGAAAAAAACACCCCATGCAGAGTGAGGAAGGCATCATGGCGAGCAGAGTACAGGTAGAGGGCATGTGGGCACAAGTGGCGCTGTCGTGCATGTGTGTGAGCCGGTGGGTGGCGGGTGGGCATTGAGAGGGCGCCTGCTCGCTCGCTCATGGCCCCAGGGTGAGCAGCAGCGTGCCCACTGCCAGGCTGGCGCAACCCAGCCCCACCACCACCAGCACATAGGTGGAGCTGCGGCTGGAACACGCGCGCTTCCACACCGCCGGCAGCCTGCCCGCTGGGTCAACAGCACTCCACTTGGCGCTGGCCCACTTGCCGGCGTCCGCCGCCGAAGACTGGGCCCGAGCCAACAGGCGCTGCGGCAGCTCGCCCAGCTGGGCAGCGGTGGGCAGGCAGCAGCAGGTGGGGCTGGTGGTGCGCCAGCGGGTGGCTGCGCTGTGCGCAGTGTCACGGATGGCAGCCAGCACAGACGCCGCGGCAGCGGCCAGCCGGGCCATCGCCTCGCTGGCATGCTGACCAGCCAGCTTGGCCGCCCCATGGTAGTCTCCGCGCCTCAGCGCAGCTGCACAGGCGGCACCCGCCGCTTGAGCGCTCTCCAGTGCAGGCCGGGCCGCAGCAGCCAGCGTGTGAGCCAGGCGGGAGCCGGCCATGCCGGCGCGGCGCACCACCTGTGCAGAGGGGCGAGGAGCGAGGGCGAGCATGGGCAAGCTGCTATTACTGGGCAAGCTACCATTAGCGGCTGCGCTGCTTAACGCACTGCATGGCATTCCAAGGCTGTATGAGCTGCTCCGCAAGGTTCTATACTGTGCCATGCCCAATGCAGCAGCATCGTGCCATCCCCTGCCCATAAACAACTCACAAAGCTCAACAGACGCTACCCCACGCGCAGGCCCCACCTGAGTGGCGTGGGCCGCCATCTTGACAGCGGTCTCCACCATGCACAGCAGGCAGAACAGGCCCTTGGCGGTAATCTCCTCCAGCAGCCCCGGCGGCGCCGGCTCCTCGCGCTGCGCAGAGGTGAGGGGCATGGGCTGGTGGGGTGAGCGCCGCAGGCATGGCGGATTGCAGGCAGCCATGAGCATGGCGGCACTCGCTTTCACTGCAGCAAGCACACAGTGCTGGCAAGGCCGCTGCGAGCACATCCACACTGCCAGCCCTGCTGCAGTCAGCGGCAGGCGCCGGCGGCGGCAGGGCGCTGGCGCCGCCCCCCCGGTGGTGCCACCTCCTGGCCGCTTCAGTGCTGCACGCCCTCTGCCACCGTTTGTGGTAACCACGATCGCACCTTGGGCTTCGCAGGTGGGCTCTCGGGGGCTGCGGGCTCGGGCACAGGCGGCAGCACTTGCGGGGCTTCCGGCTTCGCCTCCACAGGCTTCTCGACCATCTCCCAACCCTCGGCCGTGCTAGGCGGGCCCTCCATTTCAACGGCGCTGGAAGCACAGGGCCTTCAAGGCCGCGTTTGCCACCCCACGCGGCTGCCTGGCTGCCCCCGCCCTCTCGCAGCAACGCTCGAGGTGCTGGGTTATCGCAGACGGGTGCTTGTCACACAGCCCGCTTGTGTGCAAGCCCATGCGCCCGCGGCCATCCCGACGGAGGGTAGGGTTTGGCGCTGCAACACAACTGTCAACTTGCTCATTCTGCTGGCAAGTTCACACGTGCGCACCAGCAGCAATCAGAGACAACCAGACAACGGGGTGTGTGGGTGAGGGAACAGCATGCGCGGCACGGCATGCTCGCGCCAGCTGCCGCGGCGCCTACTTCTTGCGCCCGCCGCGCTCCTTGATGCCCAGCTGCAGGTGCACCTCCTGGCCCACGTTGTAGAAGGCCAGGGTCAGCTCGTTCTTCATGATGCCCACGTGCTCCCGGCTCAGCTGCTGCTTGCCCGGCGGCAGCGACAGCACCTCCGACAGCCGCGCCTTGAGCTCCGACACGGTGGCCAGCAGGGACGGCATCTCCACAGCCAGCAGCTGGCCGGTGAGCGCATCGGAGCCTTCCACCTTGGGGCACTGCACGTACACCTGCAGGGCGGGGCGGGGCGGGGGGTGCAGGGGGAGTGCAGGTGAGGGAAGGGCAAGAGGAGCGCCAGCACGTGCAGCCGGCCCCAGGCATCCAGCACCAGTGCACCACACTTTTGCGCGCACAGCACACCACCAGCCAGCTGCCCTGACACACCATGCCCCTGCACCCCTGCACCCCAGCTCGCCTTGGCCTGCCCCGGGTGCGCATCCGCAAACTCCTCCTCCGGGGTCAGCACAAAGGTGTCGAGGCGGGCGCGCTTGGCATCCGGCTCCTCCTCTGGCAGCGGCGGCGCCTCATGCGGCGGCAGCGGCGGCGGGCCGCCTGCGGGTGGGGGACAGCGGTTGACAGGCAGGGTGGGCGTGGCTGGTGGAGCAGCACACGTGGGGTGGTTGGCCCAGTCGATATCAAGAACAGTGCGGCCTGCATTGTGCAATCTGAGCAACATTACTGTGTGCAATCGCAATCACCAGCATGCCGCCCAACACCCTCCGTAAGCTCACCAAACGGCACCGGCGGCAGCGGGGGGCCTCCACTGCCTGGCGCTGTGGGCACAGCACGGGGTCCCAGCGACGGCGGTGCGGTGGGCACTCCCAGGGGCATAGGCGGCCGCGGCATGGGCGGTGGTGGCCGCGGCATGGGCGGGGGCGGCAGGCCCGCACCACTGGGAGGGGGCGGCAGGCCCGCGCCTGGAGGCCGTGGCGGCGGCGGCAGGCTGCCGGGCACAGGCGGCCGCTGCGGGGGAGCTGCTGCTGCGGGTGGCGCTGCTGCTGGTGGCACGCCTGGCGGTGGCGGCAGCGAGGGGCGGGGCGGTGGCGGCAGCGACGGCCGCGGCGGAGGTGGCAGGCTGGGCGGCACGCCCGCCGGCTGTGCGGGGCCTGCCGCCGGAGGCGCCTCTGGCGGGGGCGCCAGGCTGGCAGGGGGCGCCGCCACTGGCGGCATCTCTGGCAGCGGCTCTGCAGGCTCGGGCAGCGGCTGGGCGGGGCCCTGGGGCACCGGCACCGGCAGCGCGGCGCGCGCCGCCGCCGCTTCCCGCGCCCGCTGCTCCTGGATCTGCTTGCCCACCAGCGCTGACACCTCCTCGGCGGTGGTGCCAAAGATGTGGGGCAGCGTGCGCACCAGGCCCACCAGGTTGCGAGAGATCTCGTCGTCGCTGGCTGCGCCACAGGGAAGGCGGGGAGCGACAGGCAAGCAGGGTCAGGAGCAGCAGCACGGTGAATGCCCTCAGCTGTACCTCAACACTGCAAATCTGGCTGAGCGCTGTAGCGCCGCAGCTGGCTGGAGCAACCCTTGTTGTCAGGTCCGCTCATTCCCAGCCCACCCCAGCCCACCCCATATCCCCCAC